>PQWD01007489.1:0-30358 GCA_019425675.1 Leucinodes orbonalis
TCTTCTCACGGTAGTTAAAACAGTGGCCGGATTGCATATTGTGGTATCCTCCCCCCCTCTTCGGACTTCACAGCAAACCTATTATGTCCCAATTGCCAACCTGCCCAACTCCGTTCCAGCTCTATCAAGCTTTCGTCATTCTCAGCGTGCGCGTGTATATTGTTGCCAGTTTTAAAGCCGTCGTTGTTTATTTAGCCGGATCTCTGCCGGAGATCTTAGCACCCGCTTCCCCCGCCGTTTACCGTGGCGTACCGGTAGCCCGAATAGCCGGGCCGCCGGGATAGGGCCAACAATTCTTAACTTCGTCTTTCATATGGGGTAATTGCCATACTCACCACGCTTGGCAGGCGGTTGGTGAGCGCAGAGATACGCCAGTACCTAAGTGATGCTGCTGCCCATCACTTGGTGGAAATTTTCCCTCATCGGCCTTCACGACACCCTAGAAGAGTAGGGTGGCGTTGACAATCGTATTCTTACTCTGCCGTCACCACACGGCATCGGCACTCTTCATCACTCATATATCGCCAGTCGATAACCGCATCCTGCCAGAGCCTCCAGAACAGCCCAGGTTTCAACGGAGTCGAAGGCTTTCCGATAGTCGCACTAATGCCATACACAAGCGGCTGGTTATACTCTTAGGTCTTCTGTATAAGCTGCCGACCATAATGTATGTGTTGGCACGTGCTGAGCCTTTTCGAAAACCCACCTCTCCGGTGGTCTGAATATCGTCAAGTCTTATGCAGACGGTTCGCTACAACTCTGGAAAAAACAACTTATAGACGTGGCTCAGAATGCATCGTCTATAATTCTTCAAGAGATTTGTTCACCCTTTATTGAAGAACAAGATGCAACACTTCTGACCACGCCTCTGTGTAGTCCTTGTGATGAAGGCATAAGAGCTCGACTAATGCCCTAAGGACGGGCTGCCGCCGCGTTTAGGAGTCGTCGTAATACGTCATCCCCCGAGCCCTAACATTCCTAAGTGCCTCCAAGGCTACACTAATCTCGCTAAACGTCAACATCGGGATATCCTGCGTATAATGGGCGCTAGGCACGTGGATCTTCGTGTCCTCGGCTGTGGCGGATGAGCGCTCTTTATGAATACAGTCGTCCATAGAATTTCTCCAACCTCTTCCAGGATCTGTGGGCCGATCGCAATAACTGCCCATCTCGTCTTAAGCTTAACCAGATGGCTCTTCCCAAGTGGTTTTGGAAATTTGGCTTGTTCTGCTTCAATTAAAGGCCTTAATAACCTTGTATTGAAACAGCGGAGTCCTCGAACGAGTGTCGTATCCTTGGAGAGAGCCTGAAGTATTCTGGCGAAGCAACAGCAGCAGGATGGCATTCGCGTTTCATCCTCATCAAATCCAGGCGTTTCGGAGAAAGTTTGACACTTAGCTCTTCATCGGCGGAATGCTGCGACCCAGTGTACACACCGCCTTCACCACGTTGTCGTTATCTCGTTCCACGTCGCCAGTGTTTCCAGCGATTCGAATCGATTTTGAATGTCAATTGGAACTGTTCACCCATGAGTTGTATTTAGAGCGGCGTAGTCTGAGAGTAGATTTTATAAGTGAGATCGGTTCGCCTGAAACATATATTCAAAGTGCCTCGGACAAGTCGGTGATCACACCGGTGTTTAAAATATATGTCGCGTATCCCGCCATAATAAAATCTATCTCGTCCTTGTCACAGTGTTCGTGGCCTGCCACTTCCATAGTCTTCTTGGCGTCTTCTTAAAGAAAGAATTCACAAAAGAGAAGCCCTCCATTTCGAGGGAAGTTAGACAGCACTTTGCCCCTGCGATTCCTGCGCCCTAATCCATGAAGTCGATTTTCGATTCGCCCGTTCTTGTATCCCACTTTAGCGCTTAAAGCCCCCATACAGACATTGTAGAAGGTCGAAGTTGCCATGTATGGCTCGGAGAATTCTCATACACGGCTCAACCTCTTCTCAGAGTGTACGAGGTCGGCGCGATACCGTACCACCTTCAGGGAACTGTCGGTGAGTTAAAAATTACCTGTCGACAACACTACTGACTTTCCCACAACGTTGCTGACAAGGGACTGGTGACCAAAAAACCACACCACCTGGAAACCCCTATCATTTCTCGGAGTAGAGCAAGTTTCCGGAATCCAGGGTCATCGTATCCTCCCCTCTCTTCGAACTTCAGATAACCCCAGTATTGCCCAGTTAATATGACTTAACTCTTTTTTCATTCGCGAGAGGTGATTCCCAGCCGCATCGTGCGTCCATTATACGTGATTTTTCTAACGTTTTTATATTATTGTTGGACAAGGGATTAGCGCCCTAAAAATACACCAGTGGTTTGAAAGAAATAATCCGTGTGTGTTACCAAATTTTCTAATTTTTAATATTAATAAATAGGTAATACCAAATTTTCAAGTAACCAATTTTCACAGCGTCCTACACAGAACAAACCCAACAGAGCATCCAAATAAGAAAATATATCACCGCCGAATGTCAATACGGGGAAGAGAGTAATAAAACTTGACACAATTTTAAGGCAACTCGTCGGCACCTTCGCATCGATTTTTCGCTAAGTATATTTTCGCGGTACCCATCTCGGCCTAAATACGAGGTATTGTGCTCGGATCGCAGGCATTCTGGGACCACAATGGCCTCCCATGCACTTCGACGAATTGCTTTACATTCAGTTAACACGTTGACAGGTTTGCAACGAAATACCGAGCAATATGTCTTGTTTGGCAATTTATAATAAATAAATATCCACTGACAATCACACAGCGCCATCTAGCCCTAAACGAACAATTAGCCTATATGTAACAAGTTTTTATCAAAGAGAGAAAACATTCGATTCCAAAGAACCTAGTCAATCATTGTCAATAGTAAGGAGAGGAACTAGTTATATACTTTATTTATAAATACATTCATATTATACATAGAAAGGCCCAGAACAATACAAACAGATATGAGTACCCTGAACACTTGGTTAGTGCTGACTCTTCAAAACCTTACACCAACCAGTGTAATAAAGTATTCCCACCTGCTGGAAAATGGTACTTTATTCTATCTATAACATTAAATCATTGGCATCTTTTCGACCTATTATTGTACTCATAATATGGAATGTTTAAACACTTTACCCGCAATGGGATCGCTTGAAAGGCAACACCACATAGAATTTCAATTGTGTCTGGTTTCCCGGCGTCAATGGGTCAATGGGAACCTAATAACCACTAACTTTATAATAAATTTGCATAAAATAAATCGGATGTGTAATTAATATTTCGCATTGCATCGAATTATTCGATATGCTTTATTATAGCTCGTACTACACATCGCGCACTGAGCTCGCCTCAAATAAAATAATAATTTTCTAATTAAAATTATATTTTTTTCTCAACCTGTTTTTAATGTTATATGTATTGATCGATTGCAAATGTTTTATATGATTTTAATGGTTTGAAAATATTTTAATTTTGTGTCAAAAGAATTGACTCATATTTTGGAGATGTACCTACTATAAACCACGAGTAGGTTCTTATTTTTAAAAAATTCAATGGTCTTGATTTCATCCTGTATATTATCATTTATAACAATTCACTGTTGAACCAGGCCTAACTAGGTTAGTGTCGGTTGTTTGGAAAAATATTTTGGGATCGTTTTTCGCCATCAGTCGCTATCCAGCCAGCCAGAAGTGGTTGGTCTAGTGCTGCTTGGTGCTGAGATGTCTGTTGATCATTAGCACTAACAAGCTCAAGCTATTTTGAGTCCCGAAACTGTAGAATAGGATCCTAATGTACAAGTTCACGATAAAATTTGTTTAGTATTTAAAAGTTTCTGCACAAATACAACCTCCCGGGCGTTCCAGAAACTTATACGAACAATGAATGGGCGCTTGCGCGTGACAAATGAGATCCAGAAATGCACGTCGCGTTTCAGGCGTATTAATTTTACTGATCAAGTTCCTAGCGCTAAAATACTTTAATGCGATGAGTTCAATTAAAACTTTTGAAAATAAAGTGCTCCGTGTGCTTTCCATTGTAATATGAAAATGTATTAATTGAAAATTTTCTATTTTAAATAATATTGAAATTGTGTTGGCACTTTCATGAAATATTCCATCAAAAGTTGGTGTGTTTTAAAGAGACCCATCACCAAACATTAGATTGAATGATGTTAGAGACAAAAAAAATATCATACTGTAAAAAACTTTGGTACGTTTAATAAACTGACTTGCAAATCACCAGGTTTTTGAATCAAGGAATAGTACCATATAATTATTATATGTAAACCCCAACAATTATTTAAAAGTGAAATATTTGAACCTTAATAAAACCCTAAGAAGATTTTTTGTTACACCGAGAGTTATAGAGAACCAGACACAAGTAAACACTAATAAAAAAAAATATAAAAGAATGACTTTGAGATATTTAAGAGTGAGTGAGTTTCTTTCCAGGTTAATTTATGGATACATAAAATATTAATAACAGTTTAAGATACAAAAACTATTCATAGAGATATTGAGTCAAGTTTAATTCTGAAACCCGTCTGTCGAATATACCTGACTAAATTCCTTACCATTACCCACACAGATTAATTTGGTGCAAATAAATTATCTATGAGCCCCGAGTGAAATAGCAATGTGGTTTTGTCTAAACCTATATATCAATGTCGTTTGGTTTTGTGGCCAATGTAACAGACAGTTTGGACCTCGTTTGGACACAACGTGCGCATATTATGTTTACGAATTGAAAATTATTATGGTTGTAACTATGAAAGTTGTAAATTGCAGTATACTTCAACGTTTAGATTAGTAGCCATTGTCTAGATTGTTAAATAGGTAAAGAATCGCTTAGTATTAAAAAAAAGCGTCGTTAATGCAATACCCAAATAGTCCTCGCAGGCCAAAAAAACTCAAATCTTTAAAGAATTTCCAAAAAAAATACCACTGACGCATCATTGACTGTTATTATATGAATATTCATGTAATTATTTTATTTAAATCTAAATCTAATTAAAAATGCACAGCACGTATTTTGATTTAGCCTACAACACGTTAAAACAGACAGATTTTACCAAATATCACATGGTACTTATAATAACAGTCACTTTCTGGGATTCACGCCGAAATGTTAAAGAAAATCTTTATAAGTCACTCAAAATCAAGTGTATCCTTCGTCCCTTATTCTTGAGCCGTCAAAGGGCGTCCCGAAAACGCACAGTCGCATACATTTACATAAACCGACGACGCCTCCCGCAGTTGTGGGCTCCCATCCCTTCACGTTACAGATAAGCATCAATTTGTTCCCGTACATCTACATTCATTTGTTTCACAGATCCTACTTTACCGCTAAATAAACGGAGTATATGATTGAAGTCCGTACCGCAATGGGCAAATATTCAGGGAATTTATTCATTTATTTTTTGTATTGTAATAAGTAAGCAAGCACATCTGTATAAAAACGAATTCAAAAATAACAATCTATTATCTCGGACTGTCATAGATAACCAGTTTTAAAAAATACTAATTAAGCAACAAAAATACTTATTCTGAAATCCCCAATAACTGCATAATTCTGTGTAGACAAACGAGTAACATAGGTAATATTAAAATTTTACTCGTATTTCAAAATTGAATAGTATTGAATGTCATATGTTCTGCTGGAAATTAAAATCCCATATGTCTTTCTCTATTAAATCCTACTTCGACTAGAACTGGGATTATATTCCCTAAAGCTGTACTGAACTCAAGACTTATTTACTGCGAAAAGATGCCTGTTTTAATACTGTTAAAATTAAATAATTTGTTAGTCTCTGCAAAATCTTGTCCTATTAGATATAAATACCTAATTGCAAATAATCTTTATATTTATAAATATTCCTTTTATCTTGTAGTTTAATATTGTTTTCTACCTCCATTGTTCCGTCATAACATTGAGATAAATAACAAAACGATTCCGCAATTCATTTGAAACAACAAAACATTAAACAGTGCACGCAATCGATCCTAATTTAATCTGCTTTTACATTAAACAAAGGGAAATTTTTTATTAAGCTCCCATCCATAAGGCTCAATTTTAATTGATGGAATTAAAGTATATCATAGCACCCACGCATAATTATAAGCGGCCCAGGTTACGCCAATCTCTGTCAGGATCGATAAGCTAATCAGGATTTGATGCGGCTCTTGTTAATTTGCCTCAAATACTTAACGCGGTAGCGAATAGAGGCGTCTGCATAACTAATTATTTGGTTACGTGGATTTCATTATATCAAACAACACTTAGTTACTGATGTAAAAGGAATTAGATAGAGATTAATTTGTTTATTTAATACGGTTAGGTGCAAAAGTTTACTGCCACGCAGTACTCAGCAATGAATAATTGTTCAAAATCTATGCTTAGTTCTTATATAACAATATTTGTTTAGTCAAACATCGCTATATTATATTAATAAGACAATATTTTGTTGTTGTTTCTGCAAAGGAAAATAACGTGAGCTAGATCCCAGAACGCACAATGCCTAGTAAGAATCGTGTCAGTTATGCAATTGCTATTGTAAGCTTGCAGGTGCCACAATGTTTTTGTGCAAAACTAAAATAGGTGTTCGTGGCATATTTATTTTGTAGTTCAACGGGAAGTGGTTGTGAATGAACGTTCGCTCGCGGTGTATCAAAAATTGCAGCGAGGGTTAGAATGGAAATGCCGCAATGAAGTCAACCGACCGATTTATTACCGCGAATTCTCGCTAGCTCTATTTTGAAACTTTCATTGGCTTTTAAAATATGAACCGGATTGGGCGGGTGCAATCGAATTTCATAATAGACTGCGGCGATTGTTCATTTTATGACGCCTGATATTCGGAAATGTTGGCAGTTGACTATGATAATAAATGAAACAATTTCTCTGAATTTTCAATACAATAACTCGGGCTTCGTTTGCTGTGTATCACAAATATGACATTACCGTAAACTAAGTACCAGTTTCAATTGTAATACACAACGCACATCAAATATGCAGTCTCGTTAGTTATCTTATGTTAGACACACGTAAGGGATAAGCTGTTCATAATGATTCATGAAATCATAATAGCGTATCTAAGTAAACTCGACTTGTCAGGGCTTTAGAGTTCCACACATTTCTTTATGGTGCTGAAACCTGGACTAAGAGAGAAAGTGAGAACAAGAAGATACTTGCTTTAAAGATGTGGTTTTGGAGAAGAATGGATGAATCACGAACTAACGCCAAAATTCTGTAGGCACTGGACATCAAACAGCGTCAATCTTCCATCGTTCAAGGTCGCATTCATACTTTCTTTGGACATATCACACGATGAGAGGGCACGTCTATGCAACTTGTAGGCCAGGGCAAAGTCCATGGCATGAGGGCGTGCAGCAGAGCACCAATGCGCTGGACTGACCAAATGAAGTCTTCTCTAAAGGGCCCACTTCACGAATGTGCGAGGAAAGCTTCGGTAGCGAGGAATGGCTACGAATAGTTAAGTTTGCCGTCACCAAGCCACGACGACCACAACCACTCTGCGAAAAGTGTAACGACAAAGAGGTATCTAAGTAATCAAATAAATATTTTATCTACATATTACCGTATCACGTCTACCTAACAGAATAAAATAGCATTTCTGAATCGAAGACTACTATCGTTAACGATTACCATTAACGCGATGTTGAGAATATCTTAATATTTAAAGAAAATATCTTAAAATTAGGGCAATAACTATAAAAGAAAATAAAATAGTGATAAAATATTGAAACCCTATAATTTCATTGGTGCAAAAAAATACAGTTTTTGCCGTAAAATGTCTTATAATAAACATGTGCATCATGTTTTTTAAGAAATTTGGGTTGTTATTACCGGATATAAGAGACTTAACATCTGTTGACTCCGGTGACGGTCGCAGTGCAGCATTGATTGAAAATAATAACTGTCTATCAGTGGTTCATCTCCTTCAATGGCGCTCTGTCATGGTCAGGCGTATCACTTACCATCAAGTGAGCGTCCTGACCGTCCTGTTCACTTCGTTATATAAAAAAAATCCATTTGAACAACTGCTTGTGCCTTCCTTGAACTAAAATCTTTCTGACAAATATTTGCAAAATTATTATTATGTCACTTGCGGTAAATATTTGTTATTTTAATGTTTTTTGAGATGTTGACTGGCTCCAAAAATATATCTGAAAAGCTCATTATTGCGGAAAAACAGTAGAATAATAAATGTTTGTGGGAACACTTATACCTTCCCGATTCTTTAAACGTCTACAAATGTATATTACCTACATTTTATAACCTAAATTTATAAAAATTATTACGATAAAAAAGACCGTCGGATAAACTTTGATATCATTTTCGAAAAATCGATAACACATTGGTCCGTGACGGGATTTAAACCTGCACCCTCGAGAAGGCAACAGTCCACACGAATGAGCCATCGACGCTCCTTACTGCTAGATATCTAGCTAATATTCTAGTAGATAATTGATACTATGAAGTGAAGGATCTAATGTGTGTAATGTGTGAATGGTTGTGACTATACAAAATAATATTGAATTTAGTCTACAGCCGTTATTATATTAAACGTTCCACCACACATTCAGTCGGTTACTTTCTTCACAATGACAACTGGACAGACAGCTTTGTAATTACTCATGTAAATTATATGCTATTAAGAAATAGCGGACTTGATGGAATCTCTAACTGCATGTTTAGCGTGAGATAATTGGCTGATTACTTTCTGTAATCATATGTCGTATGAGAGCAGACTCTGCAAACTAATACATACTTCTAGCATGTAATTCAAACACGGTTTCTATGTTTTGATCACAAGAACTTCTAAAGACGGTAGTTTATGAAATTGCCCATCCCAGAGGTGGTTTTAGGGTTGAAAGTAGGTATGTATGATACTTATAAATATGAGATTTAATAATCATGATATAATTAGATAGATATAATATAAGAGAATAAAGCAATCAAATTCATTCAAAAATAGGTATTTATATCTAACCTTTTCTTGAGTGATTTCATTATTATCTTAAAGAAAAAATTACTACTAGGTATAGAAAAACAAACAGCATACAAAACAAATAGATAATCATTCAGTATCAGCTCCGACTTCCTTTCTTATTCTTTAAAAAAAAAAAGATTTTATATTTTAAAGTATTTTCATTAAGTTGTAAGACCCTGCCTCTTCTTACCTAATATCTGAATTAATGATTAATAAGCCTCTTATCTTGCAAAGCATATTTAATCCTTGAAATAATTATGTGCTAGTTAATTAAATCAGTATGAAATAAAACCTCTTTTAAAAATAACTAGTTTCCCATTCAATATAAGCTTTGCACGAACACATCGGGAGTAGTTTGTGCGGAATGTCCGAACCTTTTTATTTTTCGCGAGGCTTGTCCGCTGTCATTAATCTTCCAGCAGTCTCGAGGACATCCGATATAGCTATAAAGCCTTGTAAAATATGTGAGATAATTCACATCTTGCACTTTGCCTATAATATCAAAGACCAGCAATTTGAATGCATAAAGTACCTACGACTCCGTCTTACTTGGAGAGATAATGGTTTTTGTACCCAAATGAATGATGTTGTTTTTTGTCACAATATATTGTGTGAGTTAAGTAAGGATTACAACTGTAAACATATGACAATACAATATATTTAAAAAACTTTTATTGTTTATGATGGATCCCAATATCCAATCCATCAACCCACTAACTTATAATGTTCCACTGCAATGCGTAGGCCTTTCGACACACCCATGCCATGCTAAAATATAGCCGAAACCAACATCTTAGCGTGCCAAGATTATATTTTGTCACCCATACCCATGGTACGATGGTTGCTTAATTTATTATTTGTCAATGGAACGGGCAAGCGTTTACGCCATTGAACATTCAGTTCTCAAATTCGAAAATGTAACTCCATAACACCCTAACATAGAGACTTGGTTCGCTTTCTCGAATTAATCTCAAAAATGCAGCCTTAAGTAGGCAAGCGCAAACCTAGTTGGTTGCATTGTGCGACCCCTTCACCTCGGTCCGAGAGGGAAGCTGTGTTTTCCAACTTGCGTCAAAGAACTTTTGCTGGTGTATAGACTTTATATGTACTACTAACTTCTGCGCCTTTGAATTGTATCCGGCTTTTATACATTGAAATGTTGTTTATGTTACGCTATTAGCATCTCCAATTCAATTATGCCATAAAATGTCGTTAAGTTAACATGTTTTTTAATATATTAACTGACCACAATGGGTGAGTCGGTTCGTTTATTGGTGTTTGACGATGCCATAATAATAAATAAATAAATACCTATCGACCGACATGTCTAGTAATTTATGTCGTTAAAAATAACATAATTTTACAACTACTATCACAATTCCTTCGATCAAATATTATCATGTCTAGGAGATATGATGGTCTTCTGGAGAAATAAACTTCTTAGCACGACCATGCTTAAACTCGGTTTGATCAGAATATTTTTAAATGGTATAAATTGTTGAAAATATTTACTATTATTACCACAATTATTATCACAGTGCAACCTGGCCCCAATTACCAAACCAGTTGTCTCAAATGTAATCCACAATAATATTAAAATGACGTTATAAGTGAAATAAAACCTAAATAGAAATATAGAGCGAATAAACGTATAAGTTGTTCATCTGGAAAGTATACAGACTCCAGAGCATTCTCGAAAATCTACCAAAGGCTAAAAGGTGTCAGCATTTGTGAGAAACTTTGGGGCAAATGAAGTCGCGAGCAAGCCCAGCACACTTATGTAAGGCAGTTGATATCAACTGCATAGCTTTGTATAGTGTTGTGCATATTGCTTGCACCCACGCCTCTGCATTGTTTGACTTCGAGCCTAGAAGTTTTTAATGACTGGCATTAAATACTGGATGTTCTTTTAGAAGGTTGCTGGCGTTTCATATATTTAAATAGATGACCGTATGCATACATGCATGGATAAGTCGATGTTATCGGTGCGATATTGGATTTTCTGATTAATCCTATAAATTTGTGTTATGAATTTTATTGAGATTTTCTTCGATGATGATGATATAGAATACTTATTTCTGTTATCTATTTCATACATTATATTCAATTACATAAATACAAATATTATTATTTAACATTGATTTAAATAGCTTTAATTTAATATATTTATTGTTTATCCGTTACGTAATTAAAAATATAATTACAATTCATCAATACTATAGAAGCACCCTTCTAGCAGAAATTCTTAAGCTGATAGCTGTAACGTACTTTTTCACGTCTAACTACAATATCATGTTTCTGTTCCGTTTTACGGAAAAAACCAAAATCAATGACAGAGGTCCGACAAAATTTTGTTGATAGCCCCATAAATTGTCCTAAATCGCAGTACTCGTTGTGACCGCCGTTTTTGTCGGACGCTTTCGAAAATCGGATTGAATAAACGACAAAATACCGTCCCGACGCCGTTTTTATACAAATTCTATGTCGACATACGTTTTACGATGAACTTTATGAATACTGTATTATTTGCTCAATTTTCGCTCTCTCATATGATAAAAGCGTTTAATACATATGTACCTAAATACAATAAAAATATACTTTTTGTGTTTTTGAACAATAAAAAAGTAGTCTACGTCAAGACCTTATGTAATAGTCATTAGAATCACTATCGCAAGATGTTCACAGATGAACAACCTTATACCGCGAAAAAGTTAATATTCGTATACACAGCTATAAAAAAGCAACGAAAGTTAATGTTCATATACACAGCCTTATATCATCATCATCATTACAGCCAAATTATGTCCACTGTTAAACGAAGGTCTCCCCTAATGAATCCCTTGCAGTTGACATCCATCTGCTACCCGCCACCTTAACCAGATCATCCGTCCATCTGGTTAGGGGTCGGCCTACGCTTCGCTTTCCGTTACGCGGACGCCACTCGAGAACCTTTCCGCCCCATCGGCCATCGGTTCTACGCACTATGCGCCCTGCCCACTGCCACTTCAACTTGCTAATCCTCTGGGCTATGTCGGTCACCCTAGTTCTCCTACGTATATCCTCGTTTCGGATTTTATCGCGTAGGGAGACACCTTACATAGCCCTCTCCATAGCATGCTGAGCAACCTTGAGTCTATTCAAGAGGCCCTTAGTGAGCGACCACGTTTCGCTTCCGTATGTCATAACTGGCAACACACACTGGTCAAAGACCTTCGTCTTGAGACACTGAGGTATTTTGGACGAAAAGATCTGCCTTAACTTTCCGAACGCTGCCCATCCTAATTGGATTCGACGAGAAACCTCCTTCTCGAAGTTGGACCTACCCATTTGGACTACCTGTCCCAGGTACACATATTCGTCTACAACTTCGAGGACAGAACTTCCAATTGATATCGGTATAGGTACGACATGGGTATTAGACATGACTTTCGTCTTGTCCATGTTCATTTTAAGACCCACCTGTTGAGAAGCTCTGTCTAGGGTTTCGAGCATAGTGCTTAAATCCTCCATGGATTCTGCCATGACTACTATATCATCGGAAAATCGAAGATGAGTGATGTACTCGCCATTAACGTTGATGCCAAGTCCTTTCCAATCGAGCAGCTTAAACAAATCAAAAGAACAGTTTCGGAGATATAATACAGAATGTTTTTGGTGGGATTTCACTTATTTTTGTAGAAACTGGTTGAGAGGTCGGCTACTACACCAAAGGATCCGGGTTCGATCCCCGGGCAGTACAAATATTTGTGTGCAGCGCGCTCGACTTGGCGGGGGCACTACCGTGCCCCCGATTTTTGAACGGATGAAGCGGCCCACCATGTCGAATATATAGTTTAAAGGCGGTATGTCAATCTCTTATAGTTTGGGCTGGGCTCTTATATATATAGGTCACCAGGTACTCCAGATCTTCGATTATCCAAGATTTTATAGTTTTCCCTTTATGTAGCCATTAAACTCTAACCCTGTACCAAATTTCAGCTCTCTGAGTTAATGGGAAGTACTAGTTCTATTTTGATGATCATGAGTGAGTGAGTGAGTGAATGAATGAGTGAGTGAGTGTCTATCTGTCGAAAATGCCAAACTTTGCTTTCGCTTAACGTCGGAACTAAATGACCTACAAACTTGAAATTTGGATTAAAGTAGGTACTATATCTTACTAGATGACGAAAATTTCAGCGTTCTGGTATTATCCAAAGGTTCTCAAATTGGGTCTGAAAACGGCGAAATGGATCCTGTAAAAGATACGGCACTTCACGCTCGACTTGCGGGGGCACTGCCTTGCCCCCAGATTCAAACAGTTAACGAGTGGAATGTGCTACCTGCCCGTTTTTCCTCGAACTGTTTAAACCATTATACAAGCTGCATAAATAGCGGCGTTTATATGTAAATATAAGATTTCACCTTTTTGTGTAATTGACTACTGTCTACATAAATACAATTATCTAACAACACGTTTGCGGACTAAGGAGGTTATAAACAACCTACTCGATCGCGTTAACGTCTGGTTTAATATGGATATCACGGTTTTTTTACGACAAATTGTTGTATCGTTGTAAATTTATTGTTATGTTATTCATTCAACCTTCAGTTACATTGCATAACATCGGTACGTCATTTAACAATTTATTTTAGATTAAGTACATATTTGTTTCTACAAAAATTCACAAAATAATTATCCATTCATAAAACATCGTCATATTATAATAATTTAGTGTCACAATTTTATTCTATTTATTTCTTTACTATATGTCAATATTTTATTTGAATTACAATAAATTGAGTACAATATTTTATTCATAATGAAATAGTAATTATTAAATTTTAAACATGTCATCAATAAACAAAATAAGATACGAGCACGTGCAATTTAAATAATATAAAATAATAAATAATAAAAATCAAGCAATCAATAAAATTTTAAGAAACAGTACGGAAACGTTATAAGATTAATTTAAATCCATAAAAGTGCAGCTCATATATTCGGACAAATTATAAGGGGATTATTTTGAAAAAAATTTTAATACTTGTTTAAAATGGTCATATGGTAGTTTTGTGACTTTAATAGGCAGCCTATTATACATGTCAAGTTTAAGGATAGTCCTTGCTTGTACGTTTTAGCAATCCTAGTTTTAGGTACATGCAGCCTTTCTCTATTTCTTGTGTTTCTGTTGTGTATGTGCATTCTTGTTGGAAGTTCATTTCTCTCCTGGTGCACTTCCAGAAGGGACTTATATATAAAAACTGAAACTGCAGTCATAATCTTAGACCTTTTAAAGTACGATATAATGATGATAACTTTTTCAAACCGTATATTATCCTAATCGATCTTTTTTGGCTAATAAGCACTCTTTCTATTTGTGAAGCATTTCCCCAGACGGTTATAGCATAATTGATGACGGAATGAATACAGGCAAAGTAGACAGTTATAAGAGTTTTCTTATCAATAATAGGTTTTAGCTTATGTAAAGCATAATTTGAACTCGCTATTTTTTTGCACACTTTATCTATATGAGTAGCATAATTTAAACTGGAATCCACTGTACAACCTAAAAATGAGACCTTGGAATCATTTCTTTATTAATTTTTTTGCTAGTATAATTCATAATAACATTTTTATCTTTATTTAGTTTAATACCATTTGATTCGAACCACTGTTTTAGTTTACTCAAAGTTTCATTTATTTTGTCAGTAACCTCTTCATTTGTTTTACCTTTATACCTACATGTGTATCATCTGCAAATTGTGTGACATTTGCCCATGCCGGTAACGCATTTGGTAAATCATTAACATAGATCAGGAACAGTACTGGTCCCCTTGAGGTATGCCTATAGAGCTATGCTCCACATCAGACTTAACCTTATCCAGATCAACAATGAAAGGTCTTTTTAAGATAGGATTGCAACATCTTCAGTTCTTTATCTTTGAATCCATAGAATTTAAGCTTATATAATAAATATCATGTCGCAAAAATCAAACGCTTACTCAAATCGCAATATATTACCTTCTGCTTTTCATCTATCGCTTTAAGAATAAAATAAACTGTCCTTCTTTATTTCCGTCGATTTATCTTTTCGAAAACCGAATTGACTCTTTGTTAATAAATTATTGCTTTCCAGATATTGCACTATTCTAATCTTTATAGCAGTTTCTAGTATCTTTGAAAGTACTGGTAATATAACTACAGGTCTATAATTACCCATTATCCTCTCTTATGTAATGGTACAATTTTACCGATTTTAAGGCTACTCGGGAATATGCCTTGTTCGATACATTCATTAAATACGTGTAAAATTAAATTGAACATATTTTTATTGCCTATAATTAGATTCTTAACTTTGTATCCATATCATATACGTCTTTTGAGTGTTTACTTTTCATACCGAGAATATTTTTTTTGAGTTCGTCGGTGCTTATTTGGTTAAAAACTATAACATTCTCACTATCATTTAAATATTTGTCACAATCTAAAATATCTATATAAGCCCTCCGTCAGTGCAGCTATGTTATTATAATATTAAAATAAAAGTATTTGACTATACCTGTTCGTTATTATCTCCTAAAATATTGCGGATTTTCTTAATTGTAGTTTTTTGTGTAATCAGTTTCTACACCATTTGTTTCGAATCGATCAGTTCAGTACAAACATTTATGTGTATTTTATATTGATGTAGGTTTCTATGTATATCATCATCATTATCATCATACAGACTAAAATGACCACTGCTGAAAGCTAACGTCCATTTACAGCGTCTCTATGATTTCCACGCGAACTTATCCCTAGCAGTTGACATCCATCCACTACCACCATAACCAGTCAGTCAGTCGTCCGTGGGTCGCCTAAGATTCCAGTTACGTGGACGCCACTCAAGAACCTTTACGCCCCATCGACCATCAGTTCTACGCATGTACCCTACCCACTGCCACTTTAACTTGCTTATCAAAACCTCTCTATGTATGTTTCCAGAAAAAAATATTTGAGTAAGTTCAGAGATTGCTAATCTGAGCATACAATTGTTAAGGAAAGTGAGATTAATATAAATGTACAAAATGCGTATATATGATTAGCCTCAACTGCCAACTAATGTCCCGGGTCAAACTGATCGTTACTCCTCTAAAAGAGCCCTCCCAAAGAGTGGACGCCATTAATCTTTCGTAGGACCACTCGCTGTGCATATCCTTCTTCAAACTATCTTGGCCGCTTATTTACTGTAAGTAGGCAATGCCTGAAATTTCAGTATCTTGTGAAATGCTAATAATACATAGTAGTATATTTAAGGCTAGGCTAGGTTTAAGACTTTACCACTTAAAATCGATCACGAGATCATGAGATTTAGGAGTTGTGTTCCAGGCAGATTGAATAGTGATTCAAAACGCCATGTTAATAATATGTCGTATATATATTTTGTTAAAATCACAACATTTGTAATTTTTGTGTAATTGTATCTAACTATTAAAAATCCGCTAGTAGTAGTAGTAGAGTAACTCTTTTATAACCAGCGTCTTTTTGCTTTCATTTTATATCTCACTCGTTTAAGACTAATATAAGGTTATGTTTTAAATATATCATCATAGGGTAAGGGTACAGAGTTGCAATAAATTTCATAACAAGCGTTCCATATTTATTTTTGACCCAGTTTTCATACTTACTTATGTACGTCTACTTATCGTACTTATTGTAAGTATTGGGCCACAGGCGCAGGTATTAGAACGCGGTTTCCTCCACCCACTTTTCTATTTGTTTTCGAGTGAGGACCTATTGCTATTAGCCGCGGATGGCCTTTCAGCTTTATCGGACAAATGGCGAGCGCAGACGGCTAACCGTATATAAACGTTATATGATAAACATGTGTAGGTTAGATAATTCTTAAAAACACAAGTTCAATAGAGGAAGAGAATTAAATAAATATCCGCTGACATTCACACAGCGCCATCTAGCCCCAAGTGAAAAGCCTGTAGTATAGGTACTAAACAACGGATAAACAAAAACATACTTTAATGTTTTTTTTTTAAATACATACAAATTGTACATAGAAAACACCCAGACCAATAATAGAAATAAACCAGACCATAGAAAACAAACAGACATGTTCATGCACACAAATGTTTGTACTGCCCGGGGATTGAACCCGGAACCCTTGGTGTAGTATCCGACGTCTCAACCTCTACACTAAATGGGTCGTCCCAATTAAACCAAAGACGATTTGTGTTTCAGAATGAGGGCACTGTAGCTAGTAAAATTACCGGGTATAAGAGACCTAACACTGTCGTCTGTGGTGTCGGGCGCAGTGCGGCATTGACGGAGAATAATACCTTTTATCAGTTGTTGGTCTCCTTTAATGCTGATCTGTTATGGTCAGGCGAGTACAATTGACCATTAAGTGAGCGTCTTGACCGTCCTGTACACTTTACAATAAAAAGGCCGTTTTTTTTTAAACTTGACGTTCGTTATTACCTACTGCCGCATTAGTTAGTTCATTTTCTCGGTTAAAGTTATATTATTTACGTTAACTATTTGTAAAGCGAGTAGATTCCATGTAACTCAGTAGTTATTATCTTCAAAAGCTAGATTTGATAGGAATTTAATGGAAATTCTCCAATATACAGCCACGCCCGGAGGTTCTTAAATTTATGGTTAGTTATGGCGGCATTCGGACAATTGGCTCAACACTCCGGGGTGTCATAAATAGTAATTGTTATTCATGTCACAACTTGTTCCAATTGCGGTAACTAATTTAGTTACCTTGTTTGTGCTTAATACATTGACCTTTATTGTTTACATGTTCTAATGTACTGTAATGTAATGTACTCAATAAAAATATTATTCTACATATTAAAAGACTTACACAATGAAATGGTTTATAATATTATTTTAATACGAAATACCTACATCGTATCAAAGTAGTCTCAATGATAACAATTGCAGTTTAAATTAACTTAAAACTGATTTAAATCTGTGTGAATATAATAATTCCTCATAATTAATATTACCATTAACCTATAAAAGCCCCCTGTAGGACACTGGCCTTCCTGCAGAGCATTGCTAGGGTTAGATATATATAGAGTAAGCTATATGAAATATGTGAATTTTAAATCCTTTGCACCCATTTTTGGACTCATATTATAGAATCTTTTTATGGGAACCTCATACCATGTAGATTTATCATAACAGCTTTACAAAAAAGATGATAAACAAATAAATTATAGCAATGCATTGAGCATTTCGATAATTTATACCAGCGTACTATTTTATACAGCACGCGGGCGCCACGCATCCCACCACGCCTGCGCCGCGCTCCGCCACACTGCGTGCCGTGAACCCACCTCACCTCATATTTAATTGAAAATTATAATTTCTAAGTCAACATTTAAAATTTTATATTATTGTGATTTGTAATATAGATTAGAAACATATTAGATTTATGTACCAATAGTTTCACCTCATATTTGGGGAATGTACTTTGAACCACGAGTAGGTTCTTATTTTAAAATAGTGCTCATGTTCTAGATTTCACCCAGTATATCAATTACCAAAGTTATGATAATGTTAACTTTATAAAAAAAGATGCCGAAGATATTTGTCTTCATTTGAATTGCAATGAACTCTTTATTCAAGACTTCATACACCATTCCAGGACCTGTTGCTAAATGGTCTCCCGTTGTGTTTTTATGACTTATCCAATATGTTTCGTTTCACTTTATAGAAAATAAAATCCGGGTACTTGGGTCAGTGAGAAAGGAAACAAGTAAATATCATACAAGAGAAAAAAGATCTGCTAATGACAGCTTTGTTTGACACCGGGCTCCCTTGATATAAAACATGGATAAATGTATTATTATATATCGTATCTGACATTTTTGTTGATACGGGTCTATGATAATAAAGAAACAACAGTTTATTCGAAAATATTATTTGAAATGATAAGTCGTTAAGGGTATTTCATTATATATATTACTATTCCGCACGGACAAAGTCGCGCTCAAAAGCGCGACTTTGTCCGTGTGGAATAGTTACTTTGGGCTTACGCTAATTTAATCTGCTACTTCGTTTTTAATGGTTAGATAAAACATTTTTGTTTTAAATAAATACATGTGATCAATAACATATTTATTTGGGCATTGATTAATAAAATATTTATGAAAACACCATCGCAAATAATGCATTATTTTTGCACGAATTTGGTTAGCAAAAAAGGTTATGCTAACCTCAAAAGATAAACATAATTATGCTGTCGCAGACTTTTTTAGAACTTTTAAAGGGGAACATTACTGTCATACATCATTTTTGCGTTTTAGCGTTTAAGCAGCGCATGCAGTGGACTGAGAGCTGGAAATTAGTCCCGTATTTGAAACATTCTTCCCGGCTGATGATATAAAGACAACCGAGTGTCCATAAACGGGTATCTGTATTTAAAACCATATCGATACGAAAAATAAAAACCAAGAACTTTATTTTTATTCTTTGTACCCCAAAGTTATTGACAGGCCTTGAATTAGATTTTAAAGCGACGCAGCTCGACCTCTCTAGAACACAATGACGCATCTTCCACAGCTAGCTATTGCGTCATAAAATGTTAAGTAGAGACTGAAGTTTTTATCTTTTATACTTGTTTTGAAGTATCGACAAACAGATAGGTATAAAGTCAATTCAACCGACTACGAGTGCGTCGATAAAAAACATAACAATGCCATACAATATTCTATTGTGACAACTGTATTGATCTAATATTATTGATAAAGTTTAAAAAATAATGCCACGTAAACATAATGAACTTATTGTAAACTAAAAATTTGACGACCCATTAGGTGTAGCGGTTGAGTCGTTGGCTACTACACTAAGGGCTCCGGGTTCGACCCCGGGCAGTACAAATATGTATTTACAAAAAAAAGTTTATCAGTTGTTTAGTAGCCGTAATACAAGCTTCACGCATAACTTGGGGCTAGAAAGCGCTGAATGAATGTAAACAAAATTACCTAAGAAACCCTACAGGAAATTGTCTGCGTAAGTAGATTATTCTTTGGTGTTTCTCCCGCTATTTTTAGAAATCAGATAAGCTTGAAATTATTTTACTGGTGTAAATAGTGCCCAAGCAGAAGGTGGTCAGACTGTGTTATTTATGGATATTGCTTTAATTTAATAGTTTCACTAACAGTCGTGTACAATTATACTTATACTCGTAAATACGAGTAATTAAAAAAATATACAATTACATTTATTCCGTTCTAATGAATAATAATGAATGTGTATAATGTTTTTTATACATTTTTTTTAAATTTAATATCCTGTTTATACTAAACCGCTTTAATGCTAAGCGGAAAAACGATAGAAAATCGATTGTCTCAGGGACTTAAGTCCCGGCTATGAAATAATCTATCATTATAAGAATCCTCCATCATGCTGAATAATAATATCTACCTTGTAAGTTTTATTGGACTATGCTACTTCACTTTTTAATTGTTTGCAAACTAGTGTTTATAACGTGTTGCAATCCAGAAGTGACATTTTGTATTATATTTATAATTAAATAGGATGGATTTTTAAAGAATACCAGACCGTAACGCACTGAAAATATTTCCTTTCGTAATTGATTCTATTTAAGGCTTCAGTAGAAGTTGTAGTATAGTAAAGAGCATTCAGTTGTTAAAGCTCTTGTACCATAAACGTTACCTAAGTATGAAGTTATGTGTTGGTGAAAACGCTCTAATAGTCCATGTGGAATGAGCGCTACCTTTTACGCCGTTCCAGAGCCTATTATAAAGTTGGCTCACCCACCAGCCGGCACTAATTTCATTTTAACACTCTTCATTAACAATTCATACTAAAACTTAATATTAACATTTAATAACACAAATGGTACCATCGTCGAGAGCGTCGGCTCATCTAAGGCCTGTACACCCTTTGCGGATAGGCTCGTGTCCCTCGGTGGGAACATATTGACATATTCAGCTGATGATGATGATGAAATGGAATCATACAACTTTTCGTGAATTATTTAAACGAAGTGAACCATTTGTATTAAAATTAACTGCCTCTGTGGCCTAGTGGTTTAAGCCTTAGTTTAAATCGCTGTGTGGTCGCAGGCATCTAATCCCAAGATATGACTCCATAGTGCAAGTCACTTTAAGTGATGACATATAATGGAGGGCACGTTAAACCTTTGCCATACAGTGCGGGAAGGCTTGCGCCTAGCAGTGGAGTATTAATAGGCCCATGAATGTATAACTAAAATCATCTTTAGCGGCAACCACAGTATTGCATCGGTTCAAGCGTCCTGAATTTTTGTCCATGACTGTGTAAAGTTGTTTTCGTATACCCTGCACCCGACAAAGTTGTCGGTCGAGGATTACAAGGCTTGTTTACAAGGTAATTAGGCAAGTTTTTGCCCCCAACAGCTGGAAGGCAACATTGCCGAGTTACGGACTGTTTTCTACAGAAGCAAGTTTTGTTTAAATGAGTTCATGTTATTTTTGGTCCTGACGCATGGTTACATGTGTTCCGGCCGTACGCTTTGAAAGTATACCTAAATCATGAAATTAGCAACAAAACGAGCTGTCAACAAATACACCATTGCAACTATGCTACTAGTGATTTCATATAATATGGTCATAATAGCCAGTGATTGCCTGACTCTACCTACATGGAACATAACTATATTGAAAATTAAATAGAAACGAGCAGATCACAACTTCAAATACTGCGTGGGCCGCTACCAACAGGCTGTTAATATTTATTATAACCAGGAATAATAGTAATCACCGAAAACATTAACACTTTTTAACAACTTGAATCCATTCAAAATAAATTATTATTGTTAAACATGTTTAAATTTTTTCATCTGTATTTTTTTAACTGTATTAACTTAACCCTAAACTTAATTTTAAATTCATTAATCATTTCTATCAATTACAACCTTATTATAGCAACATATTGTATGCGATTTAAACCTCGAAATTATTGAATATCTAGTCAATGAAAATACCGGTAAAAAACTAAATTACGAAATGAACCAATTAGTAAAACAGATAAGCATCGCGTGTTCGTTAAAACTGTACTAAGCACAGATATATCTACGATTTCGTCCGTTATTTTTGCAAGAACCTTAACAAAACCCACGCTCAGTTTTTAAAATCTTTCCTCTTGTGTTTTGATGTATCTTAACGCGATTACTTGTTAATTATCAACTCCTTTCCAACATTCTATACATAATTTGAGTTAAAAATGCAGACTCGTTTTTTTTTTGCGTTTTAGAAACTCCAGAGACCACACAAAAGTTCGTAAAAACACGTTAATAATACAGGGACATCGCGTTGTTCCTGCGGCGAGAGAAGCACGCTGCAAAACAATCGTGGGCAGCAAGTGAGATATATATACTAGAAACGACACTTCGGAAACTTATATTACCAGAATAGTAGGTAAATGTTTATTTTTTTCATTTGTGTCCATAGATATAGGATATACAGCGTGCGAATTCTTAATCTAAGTCTGTGCCAATAATTTTGACTCAAGCCTTTATCTTAGCAGAATTTGATTCCAAATGAAATTCAGCGTATTAAATATATTACAATTACATTTAAAATTTTGTCCCCTTTGCCCCACTACTAACAGCCTATTTACGAAATAACATTTTACCTGCACTCATGTTTACCCATAGCATAAAGAAAAATATATGCTGACATAGTCCTCCCTTGTAATATACCTACATGTTACTTCAAACAATGCTAAACCATGGAATGTCCCGTAGCACGAATAATAAAATGAATAAGTTACGTTGTTGCGTAGACAATGTAGGGTAAGCTTTTGCCACAGACGACACATTACTTATAGGTTTAAGCATTAGGACATATAAAATGAATGAATTAATCCATACATGTTTCGTTTGATTTACACACAAAATAAGAACAATGTACCTAGCAAACATTAGGGCTATAATATTTTAAAACTTTAACACCTAATAGGGCTACCAAATAAGCTCAATAAGTATGCTAGCATACTGACATAGTAAATAAATATTGTACGTATTGTAATATGTATCCGTCTATTGTTAAAAACAAATAAATTTGCAGTCATTAGGTTTCTTTAAAATAACATAATTTGCAGTTATAGATTTTCTTCAAAATAACATAAACATACAGCCAAGCTATTGCATATTTTTCATATTATAAAGTGATCTGGACGGTCAGTTCGCTCACCTGATGGTAAGTGACACGCCCGATCCTGACAGATGCAATGTTAAGAGAAATTAATAATAGTAAGGATCTGGTGGCACGGTAGTGCCCCTGCCAAGACGAGCCTAGCGAAGTGTAAGGGTACCACCTACCTTTTCTCGAAGTGTTTCGTCGTACATAGTAATATTATGTGCTGAAGTAAGGGTCGGTAGAGTTAGGTCATGTAGAATAAGAAGCTTGTGGTTGGGATGGGATCTGGTATCTTTTTACAGCGCAAACCTTACGTGGTCGTTTTGGCAACAATTTACATGAAGTATTTAATGTAGGATTCATTATTTTCCGTCAACGCTTCTCTGCGACCGTCACCCGAGATGACAGATGATAGGTCTCTCATACCTGGTAATTCAGTGCCCCCATCCCGAAACATAGAAATTTGCACTTCTGTGTCTCAACACTCCTGTTTTACGGCACTGTACTACGGCAACGCCACATATCGCCAGATATGTGGCGTTGCCGTAGTACCTACCTAGACGATTCAGTACCGAGTCTGCCGTCTAGTAAAAAAAGTAAATACAAAACTAATCAAATTCTATAATATCTAAATATAATATCTATAATATCTAAAATTATTCTATAAATAGACTAATATAGTGTTCACTTAATAATAACATTACTAAATTAGTGCTGACGTAACTTCAAGTCTCTACATATTACGTACATTTGAATTAAATATAGATTAAACTTCCTCTTGACAACCTCATTGTAGATGATTTATTGATACTGATCTTGTACATAAAGATTATTCAAGTTTTATTACAACAATTTATTAAAGTTATTACGTAGTCACATACTTATAACCGCATATAACAATAATTCAACGAATGAACTTTAATCCAAAAGACGTCTATTAATAATATGTTTTGTTAGGCCTAGTAAACTGTTTATTTTATGGTTTTTAATAAAGTATTCAAGTTTTAAAAAAAATGAATTAAAAAACTGTGAAAGTTTTTTTTAATTCAATTTTTTTTAAAACTTATTAAATCAAAGCTTAGTATTTATACCTTTTTTCCCACCTTTGTGTCATATTTAATTGTAATATAGATGTAAATGTGTAAATGTGTGGTCAATAAATGTTTTTCTTTCTTTCTTTCAAAGATTTCCAAAAAATTTGTTCAAGAAATTTAATTAAGCATATTAAGAATAAAGAAATAAAGGAACTCTAATGTGAACATTCTCTCTGTGACGTACTACATTTTTTTGTGTAACTTGTTTGATGTACAGTCAACAAATGACTTTTCTTTCTTTCTTACATCAACGACCGTTTATATGGTCCGAAGCCACATCCAGGATCTATAAAGCTTAGTATACACACGCAAGTGGGCAAAATCAATCCCTGTCAGAGCAGGCCCCGCCGGCCACTAAGTGCCTTAATTCCTTCCTTACAAGTATCTTTTTTCCAGAACAAGGACGGAAATTATGTTCCGAGTATTCCTGAATTATGTATTCACAATTTGGATGCCGGGATGGCTTGTGCAAATAGGAATATCATATTATATATCAGAAAGCTCCTTCAATTTTTATTCCAATAAATAAGATTGATATCACTTTACAGATTATTCTGTATGGAAATTATTCTTCGGATTGATGGTTTAAAGAGGCAAATATGAACATTGAAATCAAAGCAAAGCTGATGAAATCAGTATCAATGGAATATTTAATTGTTAAAAGGGATTTATGTCGGTTAACCACTCAGTTTTAAAGTGTATATTAAGCTAGCTAGCTTTTTGTAAAAATGAAAATAAATGATTTTTAACGGGTTCTCATCTCTGACTCCTAGTTTATTATAAACCAAACACTTTGTCAAAATGTATATTGCGGAACCGATTAACAAATAATATACCTACGTAATCAAACAATCCACCAATGGGTTAATACTCACATTTGCATTTACGAGTACAACCGAGAAGTTAAGATTTTGGTACTATGATACCATACAATAATGTACCGTATACTGCCATTCGTATGCATATAGTAAAAAGCGGTTATCCCGTTTTTACCTAATACCTAGCGTAATCTGACTTTCAACCCGAAAACACAGATACACTATTTATAATAAGTACATGTTAAAATAACCATGAAAAATTGACCTAAACTGACCTTCCATAAAAGATTATCTAGAAGATTGTTCAACGGAACGTTAAATGGAAACAGTACAAATTATAATTACCATTACAGGTCCAACGCCTGCAGGGTACTAGACTATCAAGGCTTCAAACGATCACATATACCACAAGTACCTTTGAAATGGGAGACACGTGTGAGCCGACTCTCGTGCTTCTAGCTACACTGATGTTTACGGAATAGCGTTTACTGTTGTACTTATGTGATCAATACCCTTAATGCACTTACCATAATAGTGAAACTATGTCAATACCACGTTTGAAGTGATATCCTGCAAGCTGACCTTTGTTGATTGTGCGCAATGTCTACATATACGTTTGGCGAATGTTTAGGGAAAGATGGTTGTTGTTTGAATACATAGTACTAACTGAATTCTTTTTATCGGGGCCGAACGAGAAAATAGCTCACGATATTAAAACACCTCCATCCATGTAGACTTGCTTCAATATCAGTGGGCATATATATTTTTTTTTATGATATAAGTGTACAGGACGGTCTGGACGCTCACCTGATGGTAAGTGATACGCCAGGCCATGACAGAGCGGCATTAAAGGTGACCAACAACTGACAGACAGTTATTATCCTCCATCAATGCCGCACTGCGTCCGTCACCCGAGACAACAGATGTTAGGTCTCTTATACCCGGTAATTTCACTAGCTACAGTGCCCTCATCCCGAAACACAAAAGAGCATAACACTCCTGTTTCACGGGATGATATCTGGCACTGCGGTGTTACCTACCTAGACGACTCAGTATCGAGTCTACCACCTAGTACTTTAAATACGAATTAACTTAATAATGCTAGGTCGCATTGCTTAAGAAAAATTTACGGATATGACTCATAAAAATAAAATATCCACTGGTATTGTATTATTTTTAGCTCTTTATTGTATATAATCGAGCAGGATCATATTTTTTATTTGAATTTCATTCATATGTTACACAATCCTATGGTTGCATAACTAAGTAGCCACACATTAATTGTTGCGTGTCTTTTTTATTGACTAAATGAATTTATTTTTCTACATTTTAGAAGTAAATGAATTCTTCAAAATTCAAAACTTAAGTATCGTATCCTAAATTAAGGTAAAAAACCTTTTAAAACTAAGCTTATTTAACGGCGCTAAAAATAAAAAATAAACTTTTATTGTTAACTTTTCTTTTAACGTTATTTCTTTCTTAGTTTTAAAATTTTAATAGGCAGCAAGTAAATACGAGTAGCTACTTAAATTTCGCGACAAGCTTTTATAACATATACATTGTGACAAATGTGTTAAATTTGAAGATACGTTTACAGTAAACGTTTATTTTAAGAGCATTTAAATAAAAGCTTATTTATAAAAAGGTTTTTTACCTTAATTTAGGATACAGTCGATAATCATGTATCTATTGAACACATAATTTCGAAGTATCTACTTATTTGCTTGATATAATCAATCAAACATGATCTTGTATGTATTTGAATATTTGCCATATTCGTAATAGCAGCAGCAGCGCTGCCTGAATTTTTTTATACAAAAAAACGTTATAAGCATATCCGTGACATTATACACATAGGGGTTAAATGCCCTTATCGACCTTCGACTTTAACTCGATTACATAAAGTACATAATGTTACGCTCTCAATATTACCATTGCCTGCTAATGGTTAAACTCAAAATGATTTATTACATTACAAAGACGTCAAACGATCGATAACTCATACGGTATCATGTATCATGACAATATAAGTACAAACAACTTTTTTTTATCCCAAACATAATAAGCATTGTACGAAAATCTGCATTAGTTAATCGCGCATGAGATCCATACGCCATGTAATTTATTCTTAACATAATCGTAATCAATTTCAAGTTTTTTTCACAAGTTATAATGTATAATTACTATGTTGGCTTCAAGTAGGCATCAACATAGATCCATTTTGATATTCAAAAACCTTGCCCACTTGAGAGCCTCAAAAATTACTAAAGCTATAAATCAATCCGCAAATACCTACTACTACCTAGTTATCAAAATTTTTAATCTTTTTCATGGAAGAGAAAATGTATGCGTTTTCGTTAATTAATGCGCTTAGGTTAAACATAGCTATAGCGATTTAATAGTAGGTCCGATCGATATGACCTCGCTTACATAGCGCCAGGGGGCGCCACTTCTGAACATAGGCCTTCTGTAATAAGTAGCTACCTCACTGTTCGACAACTGCCAGCATCCAGTACATTTGAAGGTCATCTGACACAAGCCAAATTACACCTTGCTTTTTTTATACTTCTTAATGGATTAGTATTATAGGTAGTCGACAACCATACTTTAGATTAAACAGGCATAACGTAGATAAACATATCTACAATGACAGATTATTTAAAACATACCTCACATCAGTTGTCGGCAAACTTAAAAAATAATGTATGTGTTTTAGAGTTATTTCAGTTGATATTCATATTGAGCATGCGTTTATATAAGATACATAAAAATCAGAGCAAAAAAAACATCCATAAAAAATTAGTGTGCGTAACATGATTCATTGAAATAACCGAACTTATCAGCAAATGGTAAAAAAACTGTACCAACATAACAGCCGGAAAGCTCGAAAAAATGTCGCTCGCAAAATTGTGAACAGAACTGTGTATATTAATTAATAAGGTCTAAATAAAGCAACAAAGCTCATTGAAGTAGTTATTTTAAGAACTCTAAGAATCCAGTTAGGTTATATTTAGATCAGGTAAAATAATGAGAACGGAAAAATAGCGATTCGCCTTTCCTGATGTTAATCTCTATCGAGCTGCAGTTATTTATAAAATTTAACAATGTTTGTACTAAAGTTTCAATACGCATTGATAGGAAGAAGGGGCTTGCCTTGAAGTGACGTCATAACTTGGACACACTTCTTTGACCCTATGACCTCCAATAACGCTTAAATGCGTCAGACACAATAGATTGTCTATTGTGTCTGGATTCCCGTCGTTCAATGGGTTAATTGGGATGTTCATCATTTTCAACCAATAACGACCCACTGCAGAGCTCAGGTCTACCTGCATAGCAAAGTTATGGAGATATTAATTAGAATGTTGAGTGGGTTAGAAAAATCTTACACTATTAATTTATATTTACTTTTTAATTTATTATCCTCTGTTTTAATTTATATATGCAATCTTTTGCACGTCAATCTATTGTTGTGCACTGCTGGACATATATCTCTCATACACATGCTCGAAAAGCTATGTTTACTGCGGCAAAATATCTTAAGGTACTGCGTGTAGCACGCGGACAACAGCTAGCACTGTATAAATGGTAAACAATATACATATATGTAAACTTTAAACATTTAAACATGTGCTGAATGAATTTGCAAATAACACCGGTTAATGTACTGTTATACGAAGGAGTCTGACCGGTTGCATTCCTGCTAGTTTATTTTTTTTCGTCCCACTCTCCAGCCCGTCCTGATTATGAGCTACATACTTTAGAATGATATTATTATTTACACGTTATGTTGATCCCTCTGTATGTTTATCTGTTGTTTAGTTCTCATATTTCAAGTTGATAACTCAATTCGTCCTTTATACTGACGATACTTAACAATTTTTTTTACGATTCAAGCACTTTTGTAAAGCACCCAAAAAACAACCATGGAACAAGTACTAAGACACGATTTGTTTTTTTAAATCAGATAATGGTAAAGAAACGAAACAAATTAAGGGAGGAGGAGTTAATTTTTGCCATCACCTTATTATACTATATTGGTACGTGGCGGCAGGTAGGCCAGAACTCAATAAGATTTTGACGTGATATTTACTCGATTTAAATTATTAACAGCGTTACAAAGTTTTCACGGCGGCTCAAAGGTTTATTTGAATCACAATCAAAAGTCCATTAAGTCTTAAAATTACTTCCAAGTCAATATGAACGGCTCTGGGAGGTACACGGGCTAACGGTTCAGCATAAGTACTTAAAAGTAAATGTCTTTGGGAATCTGCAAAATTGTTGGGAGTTAGGCGGAACAAACTCTTAACTAAATTATAATAAATATATTCCAGACACTATTTTTCAAAACAATCCAAATCCAGTCATCCTGCTTTGGTCTCATATAATCCGAACGATGCAAGTCGGGCTCATCCACCGAGGGTTCCTACTTAACAAAGTCTCGAGCTTCTAATGAAATTCAATTTGCAAAACCAATGCTACTCCTATCTACTTGGTAAATTAAGTCACGACTAAGTTTGAATAAAGGAATTAATACATTAATGCTTGTTACACCTCCACGCTCAAATAGTTGGAACTATTTTGATACAATTTGATAGAGCCTACGCTGGCCATTATTAACGTGAAGGCTGACTTATATTCCGAACATGAAACCTGTACCGCATAACATATAATTAGTATATTATATTCAAATACACAAGTTAAGCTTTTTCAAATGATTCCGCATTTAAACAAAACGTTAAAAAGTGCGAATATGTAAGTACATATTATTCACCCCTAGTTTAGTACCCATAACAAAAGCTTCTTACGTCGGTGTGTGAATGTTTGTGAATTGTCATCATCAGCTCATTATATATCTCCACCGAAGGGCAAAAGCCTACCCGTAAAAGTATAGGCCTTAGACGTCCACGCGTGTCCAGTCTTCGTAGGCGTGCGCAGGTGTCCTCACGATGTTTTCCTTCACCGTAAGAGCGTCGAAAAAACGAACATATAATTTCGATAATTTGAAACAATATTAGTACGTGCGTGATTTGAACCTGCACTCTCCAGTTCGGAAGGCAACAGTCCACACCAATAAGCCACCGATTCTTATATGTTTATGGATAATTGATGTTAATCGAAGCAAGGATGAAATATATTGCCAAGTTTTTGGAAGCACTTGCAGATATTCAAAACAGCCTAAATATTTTAAAAAAGATGGACTTGGTATAAATCTGAACAAGACATAAGTCAATCACCGTAACGGCTGATCCAGTCAGATCTGAAATCAGATCAGGGGATTAGAGGTTGAAAATAAACACTACCATG
>PQWD01007490.1:0-16636 GCA_019425675.1 Leucinodes orbonalis
CAGGGGCTAGTCACAGTGACAATTAAAACAATCGTGGAACGTGGTTGTTAGTGGCGTAAGTTATGGACGAACGCTTTAAGCAGAAATTAATTTCAGAATAAATGACAACCTATTTGGTGTAAACGCTTGATTCCCGGCAGTGCAAACAATTTTTGTGCACGATCATGTCTGTTAGTAATGTCTGGTGTTTTCTATGTATATGTGTATGCATTTACAAAATATATTAAATATGTGAATATCCACTGACATTCACACAGCGCCATTATGCCCTCAGGCCCGCAGTTAAGCGTGAAGCTTGTTGTAGTATGGTACAGATAAACATACTTCTATATTTTTGTAATATATACATTTGTACATAGAAACCTTCAGACCGATACAAAACAGATAATCATCATCATCAGCTCATTAAACGTCCCCACCGGGGACGAGCCTACCCGATAGGGTGATTAGGCCTTAGTCGTCCACGCGGGCCCAGTGCACGGATTGGACGACTTCACACACAACCTTAGAATCTCTTCGCAGGCGTGCATGAAGGTTTCCTCACGATATTTTTTTACTGTAAGAGCGTCGGATAACGTACATATATTTTTGAAAATTCGAAAAACACATTGATACGTGTCGGGATTTGAACCTCAGCCCTCCCGGTAGGAAGGCGACAGTCCACACCATTGAGCCACCGACGCTCTAACGGATAATATGATCATGCAAACAAATGTTTGTCCTGCCCTGGTATACAACCCGGATTTTTTGAATAGTAGCCACCATTTGCAGTTGAATCAAGAGATTTGTTCCTGTTTCGCTTAACTCTAATAACTTAGCTTGAAATCGGTACAAATACCAGTTCCATCACATGTCACAGTATCACCTATTGTCGTACGCGATAATTATCGGAGATACCTTTGTCAACTATCAAAGTAATTTTAAGCTCCATAGTCGTCGATACCAAATGCCACTGTCAAATTGCTTTGTTTTTCTTCATTGTATTCGTTTTTACTGCAACGACAGACGCGGTTTGTATTCTTGTCTTTGTGTTGGTATCATTGTTTCATTTAAATGTTTTGCAATTAACTGTGAATAAACAGTTGGTACTTCTGGGAGGCTAAATACAGACTGCGTTGCTTTTAGTAAAATTAATGTGGTTAGTACTGTTGTTTCGAAAACAATAAAATGAAGGTGCATGTCGACTTATAAATAAATAAATATCCACTGACATTTACACAGCGCCATCTAGTCCCAAGTGAAGCGTGAAGCCTGTATTATGGGTACTAAACAACGGATAAACATACATATATACTTTTTTTTTTGTAAATACATACATATTATACATAGAAAACACCCAGACCATTACAAACAGACATGTTCATGCACACAAATGTTTGTATTGCCCGGGGATCGAACCCGGAACCCTTGGTGTTGCGGCCGACCTCTCAACCGCAACACCAAATGGGTCGTCAAATTATTATATATTAAATTATAATGTTACCAAGTTATAAGTTGAAGTCATGTCACAAGTCACATTTATGAAAAAAACAAATGGTTTACCACCATTCAATGTAATATCATAATATTCGCTCAATTGTGGCGAATCGTCGACATCAAAAAACAGTTCTAGATATTCCTAAATAGAAGTTGTTGTGGAAGAAATTGTTTGACGACTTTATTTTAGACTAGCTGTGCCCCGCGGTATCACTCGCGTTTCTAGGTATTCTCCCGCAGTGTCACGTTGGGAAGCTTACACGTCATGAGCATCGCAGTACAACATCACTTTATTTAACAACCAAAGAAATAATTTTCTAAAATAAAAGTTGCCAATGTTTTTCCATATTACATCAGCTGCCTGCCGGCCAGTCGTGTCAGAGATTACCTGGAACAAGCAGACAGATAGACAGACATTTTTTTTTCAAATGTTGTTTTGGTTAATGTACCATAAATACCATAATCCATGAAGAAATAAATGGTTAATTTATTATTACAAACAGAAACTACAATTTTATTTATACACATGTATAGATGGGAATTGAATTCCCACAAATACTTTCACATGGTTTCCTCAAGTATCTACGCTTTATTCCTCCAGCCTCCACCAGCCAGCTTTCGCAAGTCGTTAATCCATAAGTCCGGGTGTCCAACGCTACGCTTGTCTAGACGCGGTCTCCACGCCAGAATTCGTCTATTCTAACATCATCTATTATCGTCATCATCATAGCCGTTCATAATCATGATGATGAATGGCTAACGGTTTTGCGACATACGTGACCAGCCCACTGCCACTTGTCTGATACCGCGAGCTATGTCGGATAATTTAGTTCTCTTACGAATAACTACTTTTATGCCTGAGAGAAACCCATAACTCAGCTGCGTTATTTGGGGTCGGACATTGCTTAAGGACTGGTGATGTCATTGCCTACATTGGGTGAGAAATTGACACATTTGTCAATAACATATTGACAGTATGGATAGTACCGATAAGCCTAACGATTTAAAGATGACTAACCAGGTTAACTATCGATGCCGCGGGGTTGTAGGTGCAAAAATGCTGAAATAATCATGTCGTGAAGCCGTTTCTTTTAGCTCGTCGAAAAAAGACTGATGAAATAGTAAAAAAGTTCTTGTTAGCAAAACTTCATATTTGCTGACATTTTCAAGACAGTGAAAAAGAGTTATTGCTCTTTTCGGGCTAAATCTTTAAAAAGGAGTTCACCTATACGTGAAAAAATTGCTAGATCTAGCTACAAAGAGCTAAGGAGGCCACACTGCGGACCGGCTAACCGCCATTATGTAATTATACCGCAAATTATAATTAGTATTAACACCTGCGAAGTGTGATGAAACACTCGACAGTACCTGGAACTGTTAATTAAATTAAACTTATTAACATTCGAATGCGACAGTTGGACATTTTTACCATAAATGGTTTCTTTAATACAATATACAAGGGCATAAACGAGTAGATTAACCATTATTTAATTTAACTCAAAAGGCAACTGTTTTTGAATGAATGCATAATCAATAGCTTTATTTTTAGATATTAATGAGTTTATTGGTTTTTCAAATTCAAAGTCTTTTTCAAATATTTTTTTACAAATACTCTTCAATCGTCAATAGGGAAGATGCACAAATTTTATATTTTAGTTTATTTTAAAGAACTACGTTTGGAATAGACCACAAGTATATTTAAAAATAAAAAAACTGTCATTTTCTGTATAAAAATGCAGTTTGAAATTGACAATTTCAAATTTCGCGCCAAAACGGGCTGGAGTGACGTTTGACGTCAGATATGTGAATGTGCCTCCTTTTCTTCAAGGACTTTCATACTTTTGCATTTTTTTCTCGACTGTAGAGACCTAATTTATAAAAAATTTAAATGACTGATAATGTATGGATTTAATGAATTGATCCGGAATCTAAACTCCGGAAAAAAAGCCGCGTTGACTACTTTGTGCCAATGTGTTCATCTAATAACAATCATATTGTTTTTGACTGACACAAAACCGGGAAAAAAGAGATTTCGAGCTGTGAAGACGAATGAATTATTCCTCAAACTATTTTTCGATGCAGTGAAGACGACAATCATGTTAGAATATACTTGTTATTCTTCATCTGCTTGTATGAAAAACAAACATATTTACCTACCTAATACAAATACAATAACAAAGTTGTCTATAACTTTTTATTGTAAAGATAAGGAATCATGTTAAAAAGGTTAAAACTTTGTGAAGAGAGATGCTAATACCCCGAATTTTTGAATGCTAAAATCATAGGCTAAAACAGAATAATGCCTTTGACACCTAAATCAGAAATAATTAAAATCAGAAAAAATAAAAAAAAATCTTGTAAGCAATGAAAATACACCAAGTTTAATATTGATTCATTATATTACAGTCACAAAAACATACAAACTTACACAATTATGATATAAATAAAATAATGATTTTTTAAAACAAAGGAAATTATTACTATTTCTTCTTTGTTCCTGATTCATCTTTAGAGTGTAGTGGAAATGCCATGGATGAGGACTGCACAGGGAAGTTCCGTGAAAATCCTCAGGGCAGCATTTTCCAAGCAGTTTCTGCTCACACTGTGATGAGTTAAAATATAACCTTTTCTTTTTGCTCACTACTTTCATTTTGATGTTTGTTGATGAAAAACAATCATTTCTAGATTATCAGTAGACATTATGCTTTGATATTTCAATAAAGTACTGTAAAAAGTCCATATTTCGCATCAGGCTTATTGCGGTTTGTAAAACTCACTTCCGACAAAAATAAATTACAACCATGTCAACATTAACTTTGGTAGTTTCCTGGAGTCTGCTTTTACAGTCCTAAATTTCATTTTTATTCGAAAAATGCCGATTTTGTCGTTTTATGTTCACTTTTTACTAAACCTTTAACGTCAAAATAATATGTTATACATAGATGACGTAAATGACAGTGATTGGTGTTTTAATTTACGTTCCGTTTCAAGTAATTTCAATTTGTATTTATTTTTGACAAACAGCGTAAATCAAAATATAAACCTTGCGTTCTCCCTTCTTTTATGTTATTTTAACATTTTAAAATCAGAATATTCATTTATATTACATTTGCATGTTCCCTATTGTTATTGTTTTATGTCTCTAACCGGTTAGAATTTAGTCATATATATGAAACTTAACAATCATTTATTACAATGATTTTGTAACTGGAACACTATGTGCAAGACGCACATCTTTAGATAAATGTTCGTCTTTATATATAGCAACACTTTTTCATGAGTATTTTTTAGATCTTTTTAACAGATGAAATGGCAATTCGGCAAGATTTTGAGGTATTTTTAAAGAACGTTATACCCCTTACGTCTTTACGACAAATTTTACGTCTTTTATACCCGGTAATTTTACTAGCTATAGTGCTCTCATCCCGAAACACTGAAGTGCAAAAATCTCCTATTTTATGTGGTGTTTGTCAGTATTAAAATTTAATTCATTTTAAAGAGACTACCTAGGGTTTTTTTTTTCAAAATTAATTAATTCCCCATAAAAATCATAGATTTCAATGTAGTACGTATTAGCCAACTCATGGTAGAGAGCTGGTACCCATCCTCTGCTAAATGTGTTATCCCCAAACTGACTACAAGTAAGTATTCTAAACACAATCAAAAATAAGAAACTACTTTCAGTAATTTTTTAAAATTAATCACTTTGACAAAAAAAAAATACGGATTTCCATATATCAAAGCTGTATTATACAACTCTACAAGTCTTGTCATTCATAGAACATACGTGTTTGAAGTTCATAATACTGTTACATCGTATGAAAGAGAGCCTATTTACAATAATCTCCGACCGACATTCTATTTATCACATCATCTGACATCGAAAAAACCAATTTCGTTTCAACTCGAATGACAAGTCACAAAAGCGATTCTCACAGGAGTATAGATCATTACAAAACTGGATGGCTTATAAAAGACCGCACCCATATTGTCACAACTGACACAACAATATGCTGTCGTTAAAGTCTCCTATAATACCAAAACTGATTTGATCGCAAGATCTTTATCGACGCATTCGAAACATTCGAAAAAAAACGAAAACACAATAGCCGCTTTCGCCCCATTTGAGGGTACATACGCATAGTTGCACACCAAAACATTTGCCGGATTGTATTAGTGAAAATAAATATACCAAATTCAGGTAGTGTTTAACATAACAACTGATGCTTCCAACAATACACCGCGACGGGTAACCTAACCCTCTAATTTGATGTGCGGGCCTATAATACCCGGGCATGCATAATTCATTCCATGATAATATGTTAATTTACTTCACCTTATGTTTATGCTAATCGTAATTGGTTATTTCTCTGCACGGATTACATCTCTGCTCGCCATCAATCTTCGGTGTGCATCTGTCAAACTTTATCTCCCAGCGAGTGATCATTTGTATAAATGGTGATAACTCAAGGAGGTTCATTAATAAAATCTACTTTATTATCGCAATTAATATCTTGTGATTTATATGCGTCACCTTTAAACTTTTAATATGTCAATTAATCAGTGAGTGTAAAAACAGTTGATAAAATTTTCATGTTTATAAGAAAGTTGACATTTAGTTATTACCCGGGGGGGTTATTACAGCACAAAACGCAGGTGCGACTGTCAAATGTAACCCGTAGCTGGATTGACGGTTTCGAAAGTTAAATAATTACTTAATTTACCAAAGGGCACCGTGGAAATATCACTTGTGCGAAAACGAGTAGGTAGTGGCGAAATACATGAGTTTCCATATGTTTAAAGTTTAATGAGCTAATATGACGTTTAAAAGGTGATATTACCTACGAACTGTGAGATGTCATTAATGAAAATGGGGAACTCCACTTCTGGTTTTGTAATATCACCAGTTTTATGTAAATTATTAATTCATTCAATATCTGGGAGTACGAGAGTCCCCCCGCCAAGACGAACCAAGCGAAGCGCAAGGGCACTACCTAGCATTTCTCGAAGTGTTTTGTCGTATTTTTGAACTCCCATGAAGTTGGTTTCCTATGTACAAGATAGTTTCTCAGGGTATGATATTTATTTAGACTTACCAACAATACATGCATACACATATTATAATATTACAGTGTTACATTTCAAAATTCTGATACATGTATCTATTATAGGTGAGTTCAGCTTAATCAATATATTATTATTACCTTTGTACTATAACTAGTTACAAGTTAAGTTATTATATTAAAGTGAAATTCCAATTCAAAGTAAACAATTATGTAGCCTCTGTCTCCATGCAGTGCATGATCTCTTTAAATCTTATAAATGAATCATGAAATATGTCCATGTCCTGTATTTTGCTACAGAGCAAGTTGTAATCATTTTGGATTCTACCCCCCCATTCCTTAAAAGGGGGGGAGTTTATATGATACTTTCAGCAATTTTATGAATTAAGCAGTTTACTCGGAACTGTAGATAGTAATTGAGAAACCTATTAATAAGTACTAAAGAAAAAAATTACACTAAAAAGACTACAATACTAGTGACCTACAAAAAGAACTGAAATCCCATGAAAAATATATTATTTAATATGTTGCCAAGACGATCACATAGGATTTGCCCTAAGAAAGATCTCATGTAGAGCCAAGCTTCTGAATCTACACGACCTAACTCTACCGACACATACTTCAACTAAATCAAAAGTTATTATTATATTTACGTAGTATGTATGTACGTATTAAACCAACTTAATCTTGAAAAAGTATTAAAACACTTTAATAAAATATAATTAGATAACTGCAAAAATGTTTGATTGAAGTTGCTCAAAGGGACTTGAAATTAATACAACCCAGTTATACCCATACAAAAAATGAGTTTGCATACATAATAAAGTAAAATTAACTCTTACATTGATATTTTTATGGCTTCCACCATTATCTCAACCCCCACGCATAACAGATTTAAAAAGTTCAGCTTCTCACCAACAGATGGCGGTAGTTGTACCATCTCAAACGTACGATAATATTTCCATGAAAGTATGTCAAAGTCGTGTCGTAGTATCTTAATGGACTATTTTATGACCAAAAATGACGTGTTAAGCAAAACAGAACTGGAATAAATGTCGTATCAATCATTCGATGATTGCCATTGTGTGTCAAGTAAGTCAATAAAACACGCTAACTTGCTTATCTATGCAGTCGTTTGGTCTTTATTTATGACTTTAGCGAAATTAAACATTAAGTTATGCACGATTTTTTAATTAAATTTAGCTTTTATATTATATGGCATTTGGGACGTATATTCTTTGTCAATATTGTTTCTGTTTATCGCCTATTGCCAATTGCTCGGCTGTATTATGTCATTCAAAATGATACATTGTATTGTATTATAACACATTTTGAATATTACAAAAACCCGGTTGTAGAGTTATGTTATGAAAAACCACTTGTCAAAACAATAATCATCAGCCTATAGAAATCATCAGCTAGTGAAATAACCGGGTATAAGGGACCTAACATCAGTGTTGCCCCCTTAGCCTTTTTAGCTAGGTATAGCACTTTTTAGCATTGGTGAACTCCTTTTTTAACGATCTAGCCCGAAAAGAGCAATCTAGCTCTTTTTCACTGTCTTGAAAATATTACCAAATTATGAAGATTTGACATGCTAACAAGTAGAAAAATGGCTTCATGACATGATGATTTCAGCATTTTTAAGACAGAAAAACTTTTGACGCTCAATCTAGCCCTTTCTAGCCCTTTTTGACACCCCAAAAAGCTCTTTTTCTAAAACTCAGGTGGCAACACTGCCTAACATCTGTTGTCTCGGGTGACGGGTGCAGTGGGGCATTGATGGAAAATAATAACTGTTTATCAGTTGTTGGTCTCAATCAATGACCATGACGGTCAGGCGTATCACTTACCATCAGGTGAGCGTCCTGACCGTCCTGCCTACTTTGTAACATAAAGATAATATCTTTCAGGGTCATCTCACGCCATGGGGAGCTTGGGAATACCTTTTCGCGTAATAATAGTCATCACCATCTGAAAAGTTTGCTTCTTCTGACCCTGTAATCACGGACACACTCATGTTATGAGTGTTTGTCGCCTCTTATTGTCTATTAAGTTGCTGTTATTTAGTTAAAATCGAGACTGAGATTAACATATAAAGCATTTGCCTTCGTGCAATTTTTTTTAATATGATCAATATTTATTTAATATTATTGAATGAATAATGTAAAAGAAAATATAATTTAAATAAAATAGGAAATGAGGTTATTAATGTACCTGATTATGGAAAGAAAGACGTGCATATTTATATGCTTATTAACCTTTCAATCGAGTAATAAAATCCCTCCCGTTTTCTAAATTAAGTCTTTATAAAATGCTTACATAAATATTATTAATAAAATATATCTTGAGTTCTTATTGCCATTGCAATAAAACAGAAATCGATTAACGCACAAGAAAGTAATTATTATCGATATTCATTAAGTTCTCATTAAAGATAGTCATGAATTATTTATTAGGAAACTAATGCAGGACAAAAATAGTAAGAACAGCCCTCAGTCATGAAAATTAAAATATATTTTTTATAAATGAACCTCTTACAAACATGTCAAATCGAGTCGCCTCTGTTTTTCATTACTCTATCACCTGCCAGTTCGGAGCCAATTATTCTTTTGACAGTTAAATTTCGACATGACATGAGCCTAATCAAAATAGCATTTATTAAAAAAACTTAACATCAACGAGGCTGACAGCTCACGGCTTTGTTATTAATGGCGTTCAGCTCTTGTACTTTTTACCTTTTATGTTTATTTTTTTTCTGAAACAATTTCGTTGGTCGATCGTGGGTGGTTAAGTTCGTTTTGATCGGCCACGTTTTATCGCGCTCCCAAGATTTCCCGTTGATTGACGTCTCTAATGTGTGCTCGAGGTACATTAATCAATCATGCCGCCGAGTTTATTACAGCTCGGCGAGAGAACGGCAGTGGCTTGACGTTGATAAATTTATTTACTGTATTTGATTTCTAATTTCGTGTCGGTTGACTTAGCAGATTGTTATTAATGTTCGCCGTTTTCGTGTTTTGCTTGCTTGTTAAGTGTGTATCGATTAGTTGAGAGAGACGTTTTCAAAGTTACGCTAGAGATTAAAATGGCAATACAAATCATTGAACGTTTTATTGTCTTCAGATACATATTTGCTTACTACCTTACCTTTTCAAAGTAAGATTACCTTATTTTTGTAAGTAAAAATAAAAATCTCGTATTATAAAAGTTATTTTTTTATAGAACTCTCAATTTTACTACCGATTAAATTCACAATAACAATGTAGGTAATTTTACATAATAGTTCAATATTTTTTAGTGTTGGTGTTGGCGTTATGTAACCTGTATATGGTAGAGTGAAATAAAAATAATATTGTAAGTGATGTAGATATTATATTTGAAATAATTCATTTAATATTAAACATAGAGATTATTATTTACACAAATCATTTGGCTGTACATAGTCCTCACATTGCTCAGACACAAATCGCTTGAAGCAACTCCATATGCAAGTTCACTTACATAAATAACTATACTTAGATTGCACTAATCACTAAATTTGTCATGGGCGCAAGCCGCACATAATGATTTTAGTCTATCAATATCACAGAAGAAAATTGGACAACACGACAATAAATTATGGATCAGTCCAATCAGTTCGGTTAACACTACACTGGAGTTTATTGGTGAACGGCAGCCGCTCCAAGCCTCTGTCCGTACATCGCGTACGGCGAATAGAAAGGTCCTAGTGCAGGGTTGAAGGCACCATACGGTGATGCGGCCAAACTCGCCGGCAGTCCAGCCTTTGAGTACGGGTGGTAACGGGTAGCAGAAAGCGGACTGAGTGGTGCCGTCGGGTATGCGCTTCTCAGACCCGCAGTAGTAAATAAGGGATTCAGAGGACTCAATAGTGATGCCTGGGTAGAGGAAGCTGTCGAAGAAGATGTGCCATCAGTCGTGTGGCTCCTCAAATGTTGCAACAGCTCTTCTGAGTTCCCAAACCGCTTTCCACAATATGACTCGCCCACAATCCAATTGCAAACGTAGGGGCGACTTAGTTGGGGGTATGGAAGACCGCCGGCGGCGGCGCCCTGCTGCGATAGAGCCATCGCCATGGCTAAGTTGTATTTTTGGTGTTCACACTGCGTGCAGCCGGCGGGACACGATCCGTTGCTCATTAATAAGTGGTGGTTGTTAACTGAGAATTGGCATCCGGTGCAGTACGGGTCTTTGCACACGGGTACTAACGTTTCGCCACCAGCCGGAGTTTTGACTCTGGCGTATCCGAGGTACGGATTTGGGGATGATCCGGGGAAAGCGGCGGCTGCTGCTAGCATCGCTGCGTGGTGAGCGCTGAAGGGAGCTCCAGCGTAAGGTGGTCTGAACGCGGGGTTGCCGTGTTGCTCCATGCCGGGTGGGCAGCAAAGTCCAGTTAGCGGGTTGAAGCCGGGCAGACCGGGCAGATTTTTGAAAGCTCCGAGATGATCTTTTCCATGACCTAGCACTTCTAATCCGGAACGGATAATTGGGCTCGTTCCAGAAGACCCAGCAGGTGATGACTTGTTGTCATTTGACGGACTGCTTTTTCCATTTTCAGTTGTCGGTGGGGTAGATTTTCGGCCAGGAGTGCTTTTGCCGGATTTTTTGTCGTCCGAGCTGTCAGAGCTCGCTTTTGAGGAGGGGCGCGTATCTTCAGGCTTTTTGGTCACAACATTGGTTTCATAGGGTTTGAACGCGAGATGTTTGTTGTCCGGAGTTGAGCGCGGTTTGTCCGGTTTACCGGAGCTTGTGGGGGACGAACGGCTAATAATATCACTGTTAACACTTGTCACTTTCTTTTTGTCCAAAGGAGGCAGCAGCGGCTTAGTCGGTGTTGTGTCCGCACCGATTTGGCTGCATGTTTGCGCTAAAAGCGCAAGCGGGCTTTTCTTCGAGTCCAACTGTAACAAAGAAATATCATACTTAGCTGTGCTAGAATATTTCGTAATATTGGCCTGATATTTATATATGATATGTGAAAAAATACTTGAAAATATAATTTTTACACATTAAATATTTTAAGCTTTATATATTTTAATAATACTTACAGAGGACGGAAGAGGTGTCAAATAATCAGGCTGCAGATACTGGTTAGGATTGGTAGTCATCATTCCTCCGTCTTCAAGCACCACCATTTGGAGATAAACTTTAACGATCACTTGTAAACTTCACAGCAACAGTCACGAAACGCTTCTGGCAACACAACTACTCTATGGAACGGTTCGGCGGAATGCGAGATTCAACGCGTGTATCCGTGGCGGCGGTCGAGACGACTGTGAAAGACCGGACCCCACCAGCAGCCGAAGAGCTTCGGCCCCTCACCCCGCGCGGTGCTAGATAGAGACAGCTACACTCTTAATCTTTGTTAGAGCGAGTGCGTTATATCTCTCCGCTGCAGCGCTCGGCCATAAAAAATAAAGCGGAAACGACACATAGCTGCATTGCGGTAGGGGAAAAAGGAAAGGCGGTATGGCCGGGTGCGGATTGAGACGTGCAATGGTGTTGGTGGCTTGCCACCCATGACGGCAGCGCTTTGAGCTGCCGCCACAAGCGTGACTCGTCTACCTGACCGTGCGCCGCGATGCACCGATCGCTTTTTGTTTCCACACCACTCTTATTACACTCAACGCTTTTCTTTCAACGTCATCGTACTTTAACGCTGACACACTACTCACTCATTTACGATACCAAACGGGGAAAATTTATCTACGCCTAGAGCGTTTGAAGTCTGTTTCCCGTTTAAATTGTAAACGGTGATAGCCCGTGTTTATTGACAACGCTAAGTCCATAACGTAAATGTTAATCCGACACTAAAGCCTGTCAAACACGGCCCGCTCAAAGCCCCATAGCGATCAAATTAAATATGTCAATTTGGGAACCCATATCAACAGCTGCGAGCGACGGGCCCTTTAGAAATATTGCTTATTGTGTCCAAACAAAGATACTAAGTATAACGTATGGGCGGACGACAGAGGTCGTAAATAACGCCGCGGGCTGTAATATATTTGACAGTACGCGGACATGCGAAACAAAAAACATGTTTATTGCGAGATCGGAACCCTCGACCGGCGAGATTCTATAAATTAGGGACGCTTCCACTTTAGTGTTTGTTCAAGAGGCGCCTAGTTTTGAACTTGTTTTTGCTTTGGATTGAGTGACTATTTTATATTAATCTTTGTAGATTAAACGACAGCTATTGTTATACATTTTAAGGAAACAAAGAAGCCTGTATACATTGTTTTGGAAAAAAACTGGAATGTTGCTGCCGCTTTGTAATGTCCATAAAAACAATTTGATTTCTAAACAATTCTTACAAACGTGCCGCTGACAACACGATTATTATTTTAGAAAAAGCTTTTTACTTAATGATGCTTTATTTTTCAGATTCTGTATAAAACAAATTTATTGTACCGATAGGCAGTTTGCTATTTATAAGAATTGTATTACCGTTCAGTGCCAAATACACTATTACAAAAATTAATTCTGCGACCTTGTTTAACTAACTTGTGGCCTTTTATTATTAATAAATATGAAACCCGACATATTTTTTGTTTTGAAGACTAAATAATTATACATTTGAATATAAATCTAGTATTGTACTAAAATAAAATACTAACAATATTGTTAATTGTTTAAATTAATCCCATACTGACAGAGTTATGGTTTGCGCTGCTAAATTTTCGTTTGGATTTAAATAAAAAATATTTTTTCACAATATATCATTACATTATCTGAATAATCAGTAGATTATTATGTATCACTTCAAGAAGCAACTTTTCGGCACTTTAATAATGTTATTTTAGTTGTTAGAACTTACTGATTATCATTTATCCCTGCATTCAGGTATTTATACTTCCGAAAATAGCTTCTCTTTATGAAAAAATAGCTCCCACTACAATAAACTAGCTTAGGTTAATTCAAATGCAGCACATTCTAATAATCTTAAATTGAGATAACACTGTTCTTACTAACTCGTGATTAAGATCAAAATTACAATAGCTTAGAGTTATCCATCCTAATACATTTACATTAATCATAAAACTATCATAGTTGGGAGATATAGATGAGAAAGAAGTGCCTTCGCAGATAACATTATACAACATTTCCTTCAGATAATAATTTTTATAAATAATATTTTGGTCAAAATTGAACCTAACCTTTTTTATTTAAATCTACAAAATATTTAAGATTCGAATAAAAAGTCTCTTCTATCCCTACTTCGTCAGTTACCAATAACATCGAAGGCTGTCGGAAGATCAGTATAGACGAATCACCTCCGACGGACCGACTTTTCGGCACTTTTTGTATTGTAATTGTGGTTGTTTACACATGAACAGATTCATTATCGATGTCTAATTGGCTTCGGAAATTGGTTTTCGTAATACGCACCGGCCGGCACTTTGTGACCGCTTCAAACACGGCCGCTTTGTGTCGAATCTCTCGAGCGTCACTTCAGTTGCCGTCAATAGAATTTGTTATATCACTTTTCGGATTACTTATTACATTACAGTTCCCCATGTTTGTAAGCACGCAATTCTTTACATTCCGTTTTAATACCGCTATTGAATTTGAAATATCCTCTTAAATCATTTGCACGGACAATGATTTGGGGGTATGGATTTGTATTTTAGGGCAGATGTGTGATGTTTGAAATCGTTTGATCTCAAGTCATTAAAATGTCTACTATCATACATTGGTAACAAGTTATGCAAGGTTGGAGCTTTTCAATAGACTTTGAATTCAAGTTTTACTGTATGTAACTTGGTTAGATTTTATTGATTAGATACAGGTTCTGTAACATTACATTTTGCAATCAGTGCATAACTTAAAGCGATTGAGGTATGTATCAAATGTTTTAAAAAAATAATCGAAAGTGGCATTGTAGTGTGTACATTAGATTAGTGTTGGTATATAAACTTTAATGCGTGTTATATAAGACACATTTAAAACCAAACTTCAAGTTAAGACTCCTCCATTACTCTCGGTGTCCCATCATTACAGCATGTAACCTGAATGCAAGCTACATCCATCTCTATTTTCCATTTAAATTATTAGATAAAACACATAAATGATATACCTTCATCAACACAAAATGCAAACAAAACCTTGACTCTCACAGCATTGAATTAAATATTTCAGTGAGTGTTCAGTTTAATCGCCATAGACGCTTTAACAGAGGTAGGTCTAAGTTCTATTTAGTTCCACTTTCATTCCAAAAATTTCAAATTCAAATTTCGAATAAAAAGCTCATGATTCCTTTTTTAGTTCCACTTGTAATTACCACCATGACGGTCCGTCATCACGTCACTTTCGTAAGCAGACAAAACCAAGGAACTAGTTTGAACCAGCTCCCGGCGTTGGCCCAGACTCAGTCGGCGAGATCAAAGCGCACCGCCTGTTTACAATAGCAGTAAAAACTTGACAGGTCCCACACTGCGTCGGCCCTTTGAAGTGCCCGGTGCATTAAAACAGCTTTAATGAGTAGGCACCTTTAAGTATGACGGGGATGGATTTCGAGCATGTCGGAACAAGGTGACGGTGTCTAAATCGATTCTTGAGTTCAGTTTTTAGTAAAAGAGCTTTTGTGTAAGTTTTATGGAACTCTTTAACATCTTGTCTATGTCACTAGGTACACAGGATCGTGGTGAAGTCTGTTTTACTACCTAGAAACATTTTTCATTTGAAATGATCCATTTCCCGAAAATATTTCCATTGTACTGACGCAGTTTGTAAAACGGAAAAAGACATCTGATATCTTTTCAGGCAATCTTTTTTCTTATAGCCAACAACCCTTTGAGCATCAGAGTCGCTTTAAAGCGTCACAAACAATTCATTTTCTACTTTGTTTGGATTCCTAGCGGTCAAAGGGTCAAAAGTAGCAGTTACTATTTATCGTCACAAAGTCCATAACATACATTTGGCTGGTAGCTGATGAAAGAAGGAAAGACACAGGTTTATTTTATTTGTAAAAATACATATATTTTTTTTATAATATATATATATATATTACTAGGTGGTAGGCTCGATACTGAGTCGTCTAGGTGGGTACCACCACAGTGCCAGATATCATCCCGTGAAACAGGAGTATTATGCACTTTTGTGTTTCGAGATGAGGGCACCGTAGCTAGTGAAATTACCGGGTATATGACACCTAACATCTGTTGTCTCGGTTGACGGGCGCAGTACGGCATTGATTGAGGATAATAACTGTCTATCAGTTGTTGGTCTCCTTAAATGCCGCTCTGTCATGGTCAGGCGTATCACTTACCAACAGGTGAGCGTCGTATCCTGGTCACTTATAACATAAAAAAATAATATTAATATTGTTACCACGCGACAGTCGCGATTTGCGTGAGCTGAGCGCTTTAGGTAATGTTTTACTGCGGAGAACATAATTTTGTAATGCGGGTACGAGGAACACATAATTTTAAATATTCACTGTCGAATAGGATGTCGATATATGAGGATTAGTCACAGTATTAACTGAATTGATGTACGAGGTACGCTTAAAATATTCTACTTGAGTTTGCATGTCAAAACTTAGCAAATGGAAAATCCAATTTTTACAAGCTTATAAATATTTTATTATTACCTTTGTCATCTTACAACCCCTGGACCCCCAAGGTTGAAGCGGCCATCATAAAGGAACCCTCTATTCACTGTCTAATTGGTGTATTTATAGGGGTTGTAAAGTTTTGTCTAGCCTTTGAACTATTAAGATAAGCTTCGCTATAGAAAATGTTCTAAATATTCTTCGTTATCTTTGCCGTCTTTGTTTTGCGACTCGTTTCATCGTGGTGAAATTGAAAACGTCAGTTATATGATGAATAATTGAAGAATACATCATCATCATCAGCACATATGTATATGTCCCTCTCGTGAGGCACGAGCTTGTGCATGAGGGTGTATAGGCCGTAGTCGTCCTCGCAGGCCCAGTGCGGATCAAGACGCTCACCTGATGGTACCTAAGTGATACGCTTGACCATGATAGAGAGGCATTGAAGGAGACCAACAACTAAAAGACAATTATTAACCTCCATCATCGCCGCACTGCGCTTGTCACCCGAGACAACAGA
>PQWD01007491.1:0-18293 GCA_019425675.1 Leucinodes orbonalis
GAAGTGGACGTCCCAAATGGTACTGTAATACGGTTTAGCATTATAATGCTTTCGAGTATTGTCTCTTGGAGACGATGAATGGAAACTATATTCCGAGGTGTTTGAGAATATATCTATGTGTGCTGGTGAAATTGTATTGTTACTGCCTTTGTAGAAGGATGGTTTCAGTTTTCGTTTTGTAGTATGGAATCTATTTTGTGTGTAACTAAATATACGCTGTGTGTGCCTCTAACCTAAGAGCAGCTCGTTTTGTCAATAACAAAATAAATATCCACTGAGATTCACACAGCGTCATCTAGCCCCATTTTAAGCGAAGCGCTTGTAGTTAAGGTACTAAACAACTGATAAACCCACTTATATATTTTTGAAATGTAAATATATACTTATTATATTTAGTTATATTATTTATATATTATATTATTGTTTGAAGAGAATGATGATTCCTGGCTAAGGAGGGAGGACGTTTAACGACAATCTAAGAAATGTCGTCGTTAAATCTACCAATCCGCATGTGACGTGCAGAAAGGCCCGCTTGAGACACAAATATCGGTTAATGGATCAATTTCATCATCATCAGCTCATTAAACGTCCCCACCGAGGGGCACGACCCTACCCGTATAGGTGATTAGGCCTTAGTCGTCCACGCGGGCCCAGTGCGGATTGGACAACTTCACACACAACCTTCGAATCTCTCGCAGGCGTGCATGAAGGTTTCCTCACGATGTTTTCCTTCACCGTAAGAGCGTCGGATAACGTACATATATTTTTTCAAAATTCGAAAACACATTGGTACGTGTCGGGATTTGAACCTCAGCCCTCCTGGTAGGAAGGCGACAGTCCACACCATTGAGCCACCGACGCTCTAAATCTCTAATTTATCAATATTATGAATGGATCAATTTAAATGGAAAACTAATATACAAATACAATGCGGGAATCGATGAACACCTTCATAGCACAAAAACCTGACAAGGACGATGAATATAAATTGACGTGAAAACAAGGACTGAATGTTGAATCGTGACGAACGGACAAACTATATTAATCAGCATATAAAACGTCCAAGTTATTATACTTGCAGCGGAATATTCATTTACTGAGATAGCATTCAAAGTTGCTCGGACGCCGATATCTTTGTTCTCGATGTGTTGCAGATTTCAGTATGTTTAGACACGAAAAATTATCTAATTGTCTGTATTATTAGGAAAAGTAATCTAGAAGTTTATTACTTCCCGACTTATCCTCAGTAAACGGTGTGGTAGCTTTATTTACATCCAAATTTAGGACCAAAGAAATAGTAAGAAAAAAAAATCCTTAGAAATTTATTTTCGATATTTTTCCAGCGATAAAGTTTGTGCGAACAGTCATTATTTTTAAGTCTTTACTTGGACAGGACCAGGTAACTCTTCCGACTACGGTACCTGAGTGTTATTCCTTTTCCTACTATCACAGACATGATTTAAGTATGGTTGAAGGGGTCTGTATGCCGATCACGTAAATCGAAGAACCTGGAGCAGACATCTTCTGGAATGGAGAGCGAGTTTTAGGAAGATACTTGCGTAAGGTCGCTCGTGAAGGCTGGATGAGGAGAGAAGGAGATTGGATATCAGTAGACAAGAGTTGGAGAGGAAAAAATGTGGAGAAAGTGTTATTCCTGGATACTTTGACTTAACTTATTTATGTTATAAGTAAGAAAATTGAAGTATATTGAATAGCAGCTGGTGGTCAATACGGCATTGATACTTCCTACAGGTTAGCTGCCCTCCGGATCGTTGATTTCATACAAATAAAGATGGAATTCCGGATTTCTGATTCTGATGCTGTATGGGAAGGCACTTCCACTGTAGTGGTTCGATTAAGGCCAATGATTATGAGATGGTATATCCTGCTTTTTGAGCTATTCTCGTAAAAAATTAAGTTCCCATGTCACGGACGCTAAGAACGTCTAGGTAGACATTTTTACCACACCACCTGAATAGCGATAGAATTTATTCTTAAATTAAAACAATGAGCTCATAAGATCTGTAGCAGCGCCAGTTGGTCTGCCTCATTTCATCTTGTTTACAGTTCGATAAATGTCAGTACACTATTTCTGGTGACAGTGCACTCATATACTCGTCTATAAACGACACGCGTGCGGTATTTGCAGTACGGATATTTAAAGATAAATGAAATGCTGACATTATGTTATCCCTATCGCAGATTGTTGAATACAAAGGTAAATGTTACCTATAAACGTATTTAAAAGGTCATGAAATACGTTGTATAATTTTACGAAAAAATATATGTTTACGTAATGTTTAGTACCTGTATTACTCATTCATTGGTGCTTGATGGAATAATTCTTGGTTTTTAATAAACTAAACTAAATTCAGTTTAATGTAATCACTTGCTCTTCCTCATTTACCGTGTCTTTTTTAGATCAATACAGGCATATACAAACGTCCAAATAAAACGTTCCAAAATTTAACCCAGTGATATTTCAGGGCATTAAGTCAGTACGTGGGGTCAACAGGTATTTATGCGTCTCAGGTGTAACGCCCGGCTGAAATGTTTGGTCTAGTTGCGCGGCTCTGAAATATTATTACGCGTAATTTGCCTAGCCTTTATGTGCATGTGCATACTGTGTTTGCAAGTACGGAATTCCTGGCGACGTGTGTTGCATAGAGCGAATTATTTGAACTACCGTTTGCTCTGAATGGCCTAATCTGACTTAACAGTAGTATTTTTTAATTATGAATATTAGCAATTTATTAAATGACTTGTCAAATAGTTTAGTATTTCTCGACAGCTCTAAATAAGATTATATATTTGTTTCCATAATGTATTTGTATAGGTAAAAAGTGAGGTATGGACCCATAAAAGAAAACATGGTCCCGCAGTGGGGACGTATAATGAGCTGAGACGACTCGTATATTATAGCAGTCATTATGTGAACTTGTGTTACTCGATAGACTGCAGTATCAACCAATTTACCAGCCAATAGGAAAAAGACCTATGCGCAAGACATAACGTACCTCTGTAAGTACAGAAGTGATAGTTCGTAGATCGTTTACTACACACACTACTACTTCACCAGATTTTTATTTTTGTTTATCACATCATCATCATCAGCTCATTATACGTCCCCACCGAGGGGCACGAGCCTACCCGTATAGGGTTTATCACATAATTACCGGATATAAGAGACCTAACATCTGTTGTTTCGGGTAACGGGCGCAGTGCTGCATTGATGGAGAATAATAACTGCTATCAGATGTTGGTCTCCTTCAATAACTGCTCTGTTATGGTCAGGCGTATGACTTACCATATCTTGCGCAAAATGGGGAAACCTATGTCCAGCAGTGGATTGCGATAGGTTGAAGAGAGAGAGAGTCGAGCGTACTAGCCATCCTGGACACTTTTTATCATAAAAAAATAATACCGTTAAATAACATTTAACTTTTCTATATATCTCTCTACTATCTCTATCTTTTTACTAGGTGGTAGACTCGATACTGAGTCTTCTAGGTAGGTACCACCGCAGTGCCAGATATCATCCCGTGAAACAGGAGTGTTATGCACTTTTGTGTTTCGGGATGAGGGCACTGTAGCTAGTGAAATTGCCGGGTATAAGAGACCTAACATCTGTTGTCTCGGGTGACGGGCGCAGTGCGGCATTGATGGAGGATAATAACTGTCTATCAGTTGTTGGTCTCTTTTAATGCCGCTCTGTCATGGTCTGGCGTTTCACTTACTATCAGGTGAGCGTCCAGACCGTCCTGTACACTTATAACATAAAAAAATCTAATCATAAGTGATATTGTTATTCTATTCGTTGTTAAGTCTACAAACGGAGGCTCCGATACGATTGTTCAGAGCACTTCCAAGTTGTGCATTCAATTTGCATTCAATGTTACTGCAACAGTCATTTTTACAGTGAAGTGGGGCGCGCGTTGACTGAGGGCTGGTATCGACCGGCTGCATACGCGCTTATTATGTTTTGTGAAATACTCTTTTACTAGCCCACTTCGACCTATCGCCGTCTGCTTCTGGATATAGAGCCTTAGTGTATTGTGTCAGAAATCTAATCATTCGGTATGCTATTCAGTTTTGCATGTAACCGGTCCGGTTAATTGTGCTACATTGCTATATTGTCCTAAAATAAAAAGTATTTTCTAAAATAAAGTAACCTATGTTTTTTCTATATTATATATAATATATATAATAATATAATATATATATTTATATATATATAATATATAATATATTATATATATATATATATATATATGTGTGTTGTGTATTACAAACAGACGCTCCAATTTTATTATTATGCAATAGAATAAGAATTGCATCTTAAATATAACAAGATAAATGCGTCTATCATTTCACGCAATTTGCCTCGTTACATTATTACGATACCCTAGAAAGAACATTACCCACTTATTTGCATACTCGTGTTACATTTCAAATGTAAATAATATGCAAAAGTTAATTTACGTAACAATTCTTCATTGTCCGTCGCGGAAAACGTCTAATTGTTGAGGCATTGTGTTGGACCATTTCGAATTAGTCTTAATCACATACATTACTACAACAGCTGTTGAAACTACTCGCGTAGTAAACTATGAATCAGGTCTTTAACCGAAACAAAGTACACATTTAGGCATATCATATTTGCTGTAAAAAAATACCCTGGGGGTTACCGCAATCTCTTACAACAGTATCAGTAATGATACGTCAGCATTTTTGTACAACAAAAGACGAAGTAATATTATTGTAACACTGTTTTAAGAGATGACGATAACCCCCCTTTACGCCTTTAATATTAAGGTAAACTTTTCCCAAAACTTGCAATATAAATAAATCATAAATATCAATTGACATTCACACAGCGCCATCTAGCCCCAAACTAAGCAACAGCCTGTTATATGGGATCTAAGCAACGGATAAACACCTCTATGTTTTTTGTAAAAACATTTTATACATATAATCTCTTATACATAGAAAGTCTTCTATACGTTTTTTTGTAAATACATATTATACATAGAAAACACCCAGACCAATACAAACAGACATGTTCATGCACACAAATATTCGAAAACAGTGGTAGTCATAAAAAATACTAATAACAATTGACAATTCAAAAGTATCTGTAAAAGATTTATTTAGTTAAATATATTGAATTTGAAATTTTTTGTACTGTCCGTTGATCGAACCTGAAACCCCTGGTGTAGAAGCCTACGTCTCACTCCTTACACAAATTGGGTCGTTAAACTACAAACTATATAATATAAATATGAATATAAATAAACTTGTAAGAATGCGATTCATCCTCGATGGGGAAAGAATGAGCTCATAAAAACGTCCCCACCGAGGGGCACGAGCCTATCCGTATAGGGTGATTATAGGCCGATTAGGGTGATTAGTGCGGATTGGGCGACTTCACATTCAACCTTCAAATCTTTTCGCAGGCGTGCATGAAGGTTTCCTCACGATGTATTCCTTCACCGTAAGAGCGTCGGATAACGTACATATATTTTAGAAAATTCGAAAATACATTGGTACGTGGCGGGATTTGAACCTCAGCCCTCTTGATAGGAGGGCAACAGTACACACCATTGAGCCACCGACGCTCAAGAATGCGATTAGCTCCACATTATAAAAGAGATTGGAATGAATTGTTCAATAGAAATTATGACGTCGCTGTTTCTTTTTGGTTACGCCTCGTCATCTCGTTTAAATAGTCTAACCGTCTTGTTAGACTTGATGTTTTCATAGAGACTGATTATTAGTGTGATAAATTGCGAACTCATTGTCATTTTAAATAGAACAATATAACAAGAGTGTCGTGAGAATTTTTTCTTAGTATATTTAAAAAGACATCTGATGGAAAGTGCTCACCTCCGCCCAGTGACAACGGTGGCACCAGGATAAGTATATTTATCCGTTGTTTACTACCCTGGGAATATCAGTGGATATTTATGTTTGATACATTATATTGTTAGGTATATAGGTTATATATTTGTATGTTAAATAATATCAATAAGTCTATGTGACTATAACACACAATAACACAAGAAAAATGAAAATAAAATCTCAAAGTAACTATGCAAGTTACTTGTTTTATTTTACTCTAGATGAAACAGTTGTCTTCAATCTGCACTAAGTTTTTTAATGTTATAAGTGTACAGGACGGTCTGGACGTTCACCTGATGGTAAGTGATACGCCAGACCATGACAGAGCGGCATTAAAGGAGACCAACAACTGATAGACACTTATTATTATCCATCAATGCCGCACTGCGCCCGTCACCCACACAACAGATGTTAGGTGTCTTATACCCGGTAATTTCACTAACTACAGTGCCCTCATTCCGAAACACAAAAGTGCATAACACTCCTGTTTCTCGGGATGATATCTGGCACTGCGGTGGTACCTACCTAGATGATCCAGTATCGAGTCTACCACCTAGTAAAACGGAGTAACGAAGTTTTTTAACATTCAAGGTTTACTCAATAGATTCTGTCGCAACGGTTCATTTCATATTGGGTTGCCAGTTTTATTTGCATTATCTTACAAATCTACAAAAATCTTCTGTACAAAGATAAGTCCTTAGCTACTTAAAGTTCAATCTCAGAACCAACAACCGGCTCGTTCTGAAATCTACCACGGCAACTGAATGTATAAATACCTGAGCGTGCATGACATATGCATAAGTTTACTTTGCACTTTAGCATGCATTTAGTGAGAAAGTGGGATTGTCTGTGCTAACTTAAGGGGGCGGAACTGCAAACGTGCGGTTTCATATCTGGGGATATTATTGCATAGAACATTTGAGATTGTTAAAATTAATTAACAAAGCTAGTTTTAAGCGAGTTTGAATTTTTACTTAATGCCAAGATCAGGGTCGCTTTTGACATACTTTGTACTAACCTAGGAGATATCAGTTAAGACTAAGTAAGATTGTAAATGATCTCTGAATAAAAATTGTAGGCTCAAAGGCTAAGTAAATAAGCCATAAAGACTTAATCCTCCCCACCGAGGGCCACGAGCCTACCTGTATAGTGTTTAGGCCTTAATCGTCCACGCGGCTGGGCTGAGACTCCAGAAGCAAAATAATACCGAAGACTTAAGAAAGTGTCTGCCATTACACGATAAATAAATAAGATATTTTGATCTGATATATTTCATATAATAAAACTGAGAAAATATATTGTTTCTTTATTTACCCTATTTATGGTTAAAACGATCACCTGAAATACTATGTCAAAGATATTACTGGGCCTTGAAGACTGAGATTTCTTTTAAATCGCTAACTTTGAGAATAAATTCATTAAGATACAACTATAATAGTTTAATTAAATAAATATCCACTGACATTCACACAGCGCCATCTAGCCCCAAGTTAAGCGTGAAGCCTGTATTATGGGTACTAAACAACGGATAAATATACTTAAATACATTTTTTTTTCGTAAATACATACATATCATACATAGAAAACACCCAGACCATTACAAACAGACATGTTCATGCACACAAATGTTTGTACTGTCCGGGGATCGAACCCGGAACCCTTGGTATTGCAGCCGACCTCTCAACTGCAACACCAAATGGGTCGTCAATTACTTAATAATAGTTGTATTTCAATGAAATCAGAATATTTTATTGAAATCTTACTCTGATTCCAAGGATGTCACAGAATGTATGTGCGTTTTCAAAGTAAGTTGCAGATTCAATGTAAATCCCAAAGGAACTACTGTTAACACAGTCTGTACTAAAGCGAAACCCAATATCCTACATTTAATGCAAACGACCATACGTCGCGGCGAGTTCATAAAATAAGACGTTCCACGCAGACTTCGTCATCTGCCATTGGGGAAATTGCCAGTGTGTGGATGGGCGCCATATTGAGCAGCCATATTGCGACGCCATTTTCTATTCCAATTCCATGATTCGTTTGAATAACGAGCGGGTTATGAGCGCGAAGTCTGATTATTTGGATTTTTATTTGATTAAAGTCTCCCGATTTTATTGACTTTTTATAGGGACCGGATAGGTTTTGAAATTCAGCGAAAATCACCGTTCCTTGATTCTTGTAAGTTATGGTTACAACTCTATAAAATATTATGTCTATGTAACCCTTCAATTTCATTGCGGTCATGTTTCCTTATGAAAATATCGTCAATATTTTTGTACAACAACGTCACATTTTAATCTAAGAAAAGCAACGTAAGGAGTAGATTGAAAAAAAAAGAATATGTCTGGTATTAAAACTATTTATATATGACTTAAGTTCCTACAGATATCAGATAATACGTTGTAGTGCATAGTCATAATCATGAACTGTTACAGTACATTATTTTCTCCTATATCCACTCTAAATATTATGAGGAAAAGGCAAACTTTTCCGATTGCTGAGCACATTTTGAATAAATTGTTTTCAAACTTTTGTAAACTTCCCGAGGTAAAACTGTAATGAACACCTGAAATTCTATTCCTAAATTTGAAAATATTTGAGTCATACTATCATTAAAGCGAGCCAAGCGATTTGTGACAATATTCCTACAGGATTAAGGCACCTTAGGGGCATTTTCCTATCAATGAAGCGTTAGGGTGTACACGACGTGCCCGCTGCCGGAAATTACGAGACAAGTGCATTCCCCCCAATCTGGGGGCACGGCAGTGCCCCCGCCAAGTCGAGCGCGAAGCAAACACTGCCGTACCATCCTTTACAGGATCCATTTCGCTGCATTTTCAGACCCCAATTTGAGAACCTTCCGATAATACCACAACGCTGAAATTTTCGTCATCTAGTAAGATATAATAACCTACTTTAAATCCAAAATTTCAAGTCTGTAGGTCATTTATTTCCACGTTAAGCGAAAGCAAAGTTTCGCATTTTCGACAGATAGACACTCACTCACTCACTCATGATCATCAAAATAGAACTAGTACTTCCCATTAACTCAGAGAGCTGAAATTTGGTTCATGATTAGGGTTTAATGGTTACATAAAGGGAAAACTATAAAAACTTGGATAATCGAAGATTTGGAGGACCTGGTGACCCTGATTAGATAACAAAAGAGCCCAGCCAAACTATAAGAGATTGATATACCGCCTTTAAACAATATATATTGAACATGGTAGGCCGCTCCATCCGATGTCAAAAATCGGGGGCACGTTAGTGCCCCCGCCAAGTCGAGCGTGCTAGACCAATACAAACAGACATGTTCATGCACACAAATATTTGTACTGCCCGGGGATCGAACCCGGATCCCTTGGTGTAGTAGCCGACGTCTCAACCATTACACCCAATGGTCCGTCCAATATTCCTTTTAAGTTTCTACAAAAAGAAGTGAAATCCCACCAAAAACATTCTGTTAAAAATCGAGCCAAGTCTCGATGAAGCTGCTTGATTATCTCTAAAAAGTAATGAAATCAAGACAAAGACGTGCCAAGTCTAAGATTCCTTACTGCGATTACTTTATTATTATGGTTAATGTTGTGTGACTTGGCCGTTGAACATTCTTTATATGTTATTTATTACTATTGTAGGCTTGATTAAGGTAATACTTTTTATGTATTACCTTAATCAAGCCTACAATTGACTGTTTATTGAATCACCGTTTTCCAAGTGGCAAATTTTATTGTCAGTAGGTAGCTTCTAGCGTTCTGACAGATTGGTGCAATAGTGTCATGGATCGCCTGGTTTTGTATCCTTGTGTAGTCTTCAACGGCCAAGTCCCACAACATTTACCATAATAATAAAGTAATCGCAGTAAGGAACCATAGACTTGGCACGTCTTTGTCTTGATTTCATTACTTTTTAGAGATAATCAAGCAGCTCCATCGAGACTTGGCTCGATTTTTTACCGAATGTTTTTGGTGGGATAACATTGACTGATGAGAATTCACACCAGGCTGTCGCGTTCTAATTTCGAATGAGTTAGCAGGAACTTTTGCGTTAGATTAAAAAGGAAATGCCACTTTTTCATGTTACATTGTAAAAAAATGTTTTTTTTTTTCAAATATAGTCTTAACTTTAGGCTGTTAGTCATTTGCTTAGTCAATCTGTGAAGGTGATCAGCGGACAACAATGAAAAGTACATAAAAGTAAATTCAGTCATGTAAGAAATGGGTATTATTATTTTCATTGGTGTCACACATGGATGTATAAAAATATACGGATGGCTAGTTTTTGTATAAAACACCACAAAATTATATTATTATTAGTATATTTGTCGTGCTTCTGTCAATAGAGCCATTGATTATGTTAGGAAAAATCTTAAACAAAGAACGTAGCTTATATTGTGAAATGATGCAAACACCACAGTGAACAAAAGGGAATTCTTCCAGAAATTACGTGTCATAGGTAAATGAACAATTCGATTACATACAGTACTTTACTGTTACATAGAGTATATATAAAATATATTTTTACTGACCAGAACCCAAATATTTTTAACCCAATGTATTAGCGATTTTTTTTGTGGATTACAACTTATTTTGTATGAATGTTTGCTTTTTTTAAACGATATTACGAATTGTTGTGAGACAACCAACAGCTGGCTCACGGAATATTTTCCCTAACATTCGCACGTAGAAATTAATTCTCAAGTTAATAGAGAATTGTGAGGCGTTTGTGCAATTTCCGGCAATAACACTGCTAGGGTCTCAGTTTCACGCTTTAAATGAATTTTATTAAGTGCTAGGAATTCTAGATATTTCTTGTTTTAGCTTACAAAACTTAGGTACGTACACGTGTTTACATTTGATGGTTTTTATTTGGCACGAATATCTCGCTCAGAAAGACAGATGACCTGGTTAAGGTGTCGGGTAGCAGATGGATGTCAACTGTTTGGGATTGTCCCGCATGGAAATCATTAGGGGAGGCCTTCGTTCGGCAGTGGACATAATTAGGCTGTAATGATGAGGATCTCGCTCATTACAACAAATATTTTGGAATGTTTAATACGAAGGAAATTTATCAAAAATGTCAACGTGAGAATTGCTGGATTTAGCTACAATTTTTTAAATTTTTTACATTTGCATAGAAAGAAAAACTATTCCAAAGACTTTTTTAATGTCTTCAAGTACTGGCTATTTTGCAGTTTTTAACTGTCCCAATCCTTTGTGTTCACCGCCTATCTGTAGTTGTCTTCAGCAAAATTATTCGCCAAGTGCCGAGAAAACATCCGCCCCCGTACTTAGTTGAAGTAGTAATTGGTACTTAATTACAGAAGGCGTTATCGCTTCACTTAAGTGGGTATCATGTTTGAATTTCCCCTTCTGAATTGAAAGTCCTCAAGATAAACAAAAACCTACCGTTTTGTTTTTTAGAGATGAATTTTCAAGAACGTCGTTTGGTCATTGGTGTGGACGGTTGCCTTCTGATCTGGAGGGTGAAGGTTCTAATTCTGACGCCAACCAATGTCTTATCAAATTTCAAAAATATGATCGTTTATCTGACGCTCTTACGGTGAAGGAAGACATCGTGAGGAAATCTGCGAACGCCTATGAAACCCTTTTTCTACTTTCACTTTAGAAATGTCTCTCGCGCGACCTATTAAATTTATTTAACAAAATGATTTCAAAACCTTTAATATCATTTTTAGGACATATACATTATACCCCTTACGGGTGGGTTCGATTAAATAATTTTTTTTCAGTTTCAGTTCAATGTATGGGGATTTTTGTAAAGATCTTATACCGGTTTATAAACATCATATAGATACCAAGTTTTAACAGTCTAGTGCTAATAGTTTTGGCGAAAATAAGGTGTGACATATGGACGGACAGACATGCATGGCGAATCTACATAAAAGAATCCCAAATTTTTGCCATTTCACTACGGAACCCTAAAAAGATATAAGCAAAAAAGAAGAGATGTTGTCTAAGTTGCCATTCTACGCTGGTCTTAAGTGTAAACTAATCGTAAAATGTTACGTCATGGCCACATTTTCAGGAAACATATACTCCAGAGCATACCCTGGGTGACAAAGTATGTGATTTTGAACGCCTTCGAGTCTCAAGCGCAGCGCAGAATACATAAAACATAGCCTTTGCCGCAGAGCCCGCTATGATCTAATAATATGGTGCGTAGTGAGCTCGCGTTCCCATTGTTTTGTGTGACACGAGAAAATGTAGAATCAAATATATATATAATAACGAAATGGTCATATTTTATAAGCCACGCACATGGCACGAAGGGTAGTGGATTTCGCTGTCAACATATTGTATTGGCTTATCAAAATATTCAGCAACAGATAATAAATAAATAAATATTCACTGGCATTCCCACAGCGCCATCTAGCCCCAAGCTAAGCATGAAGCCTGTATTATGGATACCAAACAACGGATAAACATACCTATTATTTTTGTAAATACTCGTACATACATATTATACATAGAAAACACCCAGAACATGTTCATGCACACAATTGGTTATACTGCCCGGGGATTGAACCCGGAACCCTTGGAGTAGCAGAAGACGTCTCGAACATTACACCACATGGGTCGACCCTGTATATAATATAATATATACTATATTCATATAATATAATTCAGCAGAGAAGTGGTAGCAGCATTTACAAAACTTTTATAGTTACTGTGAACTCCAACTTGCATGCTAAACGTGGAAATTATGAGATTAAGCCTCCATTATCATGAAGGAGGTCTTAGGACTAGCAGGTAGGTATACTCAGATAGTGCCCAGAATCAATAGCTTATTATGCCTTCCAATGCAAGGAAGGACTCGATAAAATATTTTGAGATAAGTTTTTTTACATAGAGAAAATGCAATTGTACCATGTGAAAATGTAATTTTTGTTAATGATATTAAATAGATAAATGCAGATAATTTAACGAAGTATTTAAAATTTAACTATTGTGCCACAATGGATACAATTTCACTATAAGTCGATTCGTAGCGCGCGAGTCTTTTGATGTAGCAGTGTCTTTTAGTAACGACCTTTTGTGCCGTGAAACACTTCGGCTAATGCAGACTTGTGACATGCACTGTTTTTACTATTAAGCTTTAGTATGATATTGCAATACAAAATTATGCCGACCAATGTTTTTATTGTTGCGTTAACAGAGTAATTATTTGAGTAGTTTAAAAATAAATAATTTCAAATTAAAAAATAAAGTAAGACGGTTACTTATCAGCAGATTATCAGGTGAAAACCAGAGGCTTTGCTTTGTTTACTTAGGTAGACATTTACTTGATTTATCCAAAACTTAAGGGTTTGTAAAAGACCGTATTTATTGATCCTTGTTGTAAGAAAGTACAAAAAATATTCTTCTACACTTTTTAGTTGTAGTTATTGTCATTTTTTGAGCTTTAGTCACTACACTGTTTTACCATGTTTATTCAGTTTCAAGGAGCATTTAAAATATAAGGACAATCTTTGTGAATCTATAAGAAGACCACACGTTCTTGTTTCATAAATAGTGATCTATCAATAGTTTAAACCCTGTGACTTTTACTTTAAAAGGTGATTTATTTAAAATGCAATAACAACTTATCAAGTTGAACATCATTTGTTCAAACGCAGTGACGTTGACTAGATCTCAATGATGGGTTACAATCTAGCTAATGTACAGCGAAGACTAGGAATTCCTGAAATCGAGAAGCCTTTGAACGGCAGCTCTTTGTCATCGGTGTATGCTCGACGTGGTTTTGATATAGTACGGTTTGCCTTTACTGTTTGTGAAAAAAGTAAACTTTGCGCTAGCGTGGTTTGTTTATTTGATAGCTGGGTAGTCATTTCGTATTTTTTAATTATTTTTAAATGCGATCTTAACTCTGCCAGGATTTTAGATACAATAGAATATATGCTTGTTGGCTATATACGCAAAGGCACAATTTTCTACAGACTGATATCCGTTTACGGTGCTTCAACCTTTATATGAGATTATTAAATATTTTACTATCATGGCCAGATATCGTCCTATGACTTTTGTGTTTTGGTATGAGTTCACTGTATTTAGAATAAAAAATACGCGTTGTTAGTTATTTGACCTTGCTATAAGATCTATCGTATCGCGCATCGGCGCAGAGCAGAATAATAACTATGTATTAGTTATTGGTCTCCTTCAATACTTTTCTGTCATGGGCAGGTGTATCAATTACCATCAGGTGATCGGACTGACCATCCTGTATATTATTTAACAAATAAAAATAAATACGACACTATACTCCAATATGCAAAGATAAAGAATATAAAAATTGGTATGTTTCATAAATTGGTCTCTTGTAATATTTGCCTTAAGACTGGGAGTTTCGGTAAGACCTTCGCACACAATGACGGTGCTCAAGCTTTTGATAGGGTTATAATTACTCCTTACGTCGCCAGCAAAGCACTTTGAGCTTTAACAATATTTTAATTAAACACTGGCCGACTATTGCGGCTTCTCGCACAATGACGTTATTGGCAAAACGCTCGGGTGAAAGGCCATCTTATGAGTGATTGATTAATATTGAACTTTCTAGACTACCATGAATAAGACTTACTTTTATTAATGGGTAGCGCTTAAACATTTTTAATTACTGCTTTGTAGTAAAAATTAATATTTAATATAGTAGTCGGCGTGGAATCGGCACTGAGTAAATTTAATTATCTTAAACAATAAAATATTAATTGCTCAGTGTTATTTTACAAGCGTAACGAATTGTTCTCGGAAATTGGTCACAGATTATGATTAAATTTATAACAAATTAAATTCATCACCACCTTATACGAACACTGTTGAACGAAGGCCTGCTCTCATAACTCGCATACGTTCAAAAGCCCCCTTAATTAGTTCAACGGTCTATCTGGTCGACCTACACTTCTTAATCTATTACGTGGGCGCCATATAACAGAAAAACAGACACGTTTGGTGATCTGTGTGGTGAAATGGTTGTAACATTTACTACACCAAGGGTTCCCGAATCGATTGATTAAATGTTTTTACTACAGGATTATCGAAATAGTGAAGTTTTTTTTCTTTATGTTAAAGTGTACAAGACGGTCAAGACCTTATGGTAAGTTATACGCCTGACCATGACAGTGCGGCATTGAACAATGTGAGGTCTCTTATACCCGGTAATTTTACTAGCTATAATGTCCCTATTTTGAAACACAGAAGTGCATAGCACTCCTATTTCACGGGATGATATCTGTCACTGCAGTGTGTACCTACCTAGACGACTCAACGTCGCTTAAGGGACCTATATAACCATGTCTATTTAATAACGAATTTGAATTTAGTCATCATAGAGGACTGGTCAATTAAACGTTAATCGAGCGATGGCATACGTCACAGCCATCTGGCAAACGTTGTATCAGAATTAACGATCTTTTTTAGTACTCCACGAATTAATAACAATGACCTTTTACTGTACATACATATTCGCAAAATTAGATTGCTTTTACGTGTTATGCTTTCATTGAGTGATGTTGGAGATTTACGGCTCTGAATTACAAATATTTGACCATCTTTTGGATGAAGGTGTAAAATCACTAGGAATGTATACATGAACACAATTTCCAATTAATGTTCACTCTGAAAATACATTTACACTGATTTTCCTCTCCGCTCCGTAACAATTTAAGATAATAATTTAAAAATGTAGGTGAAGTCATAATCTATATCTATACTAATATATAAAGCTGAAGAGTTTGTTTGTTTGTTTGAACGCGCTAATCTCAAGAACTACTGGTTCAATTTGAAAAAATCTTTCAGTGTTAGATAGCTTATTTATCGAGGCAGGCCATAGGCTATATATTATCACGCTACGAGTAATAGAAGCGGAGCAGCAATGAAGAATGTTTCAAAATCGGGGGTATTTTTCATACTTGGAGCTTCCGCTGAGATAGAGATATTGTTCTCCTTTTAAAGGTCTACAAAAAATCCGCGACAGCATATGTCTATCTTTGAGGTTAGCTCACTATAACATATTTTTGCTAAAAAAAATCTGAAATTGACCCCGAAACCTTTAAAGTTGGAGGGAGGGGAAATCCTATGTATAGTGATAAATGAAAGTGCCGTGTTATCCCGAATTTAATGCGAGCGAAGCCGCGGGCAAAAGCTAGTAATATTTGTCCAGATATTTTAACATTGAACACGAGAATCCAGACACAATAGGAAATCTGTTAATTCTGTCACATGAATTATTAATTTCAAATAACTATTTCTCAAAATTACGAAAAACGTCATGGAATTCATAACTTTCTGCGTCTACTCAACCCGTCATACACGTATTATCCCATAACACGAATACTCCGCGCCCTTTATTTTAAACGTTAAATTATCCGCCCTGTAGCGTGACTAGCATACAATCCGTGACAGAAATGTTCAAAGCACATTACTAGTTGTTTGCCAAATTAGTGTAATTCTAAATGATTGTATGGTCCTTCGTCACGACAGACCACCGCGTTGATCAGATATCACCCTCTGGAACGACATAAGCGTATAAGCATTATGATGCCTATTAAGAGATACATAAACATTGCCCAAGTTGTGAGCGGTAGCGGGTCAGATGTATTCATATTTAATTTTTTTATTGCACTAAAGCATAACAAAGACAAGTGTCGAGTGGCGACATTTCCTTCCGATAGAAAAGTGGAATTCGTACTATTTTAACATGAAACAGCCTATGAAACTATATTCTTACATCCAGAAAATTGTGTTGACATTATGTACTCAACAAATAAATATCCACTGACATACATACATCGCCATGTAGCCCCAAACTAAGCATGAACCTGTAATATGATACTAAACAACGAATAAACATACCTACTTATATACGTTTTTTGTAAATACATACATATATTATACATAGAAAACACCCAGACCAATATAAACAGACATGTTCAGGCACACAAATGTTTGTACTGCCCGGGGATCGAACCCGGATCCCTTGATTTAGTAGCCGACAGCTATTACACCAGAAAGGGTCGCCAATCAACAAATACTACGCATAGAACACCTCCAACTTTGCTGAAACCAATATTGGAGGTGGTGGTTAGAGGCTGAGAGCCATCTGCGCTCGCCAATTGCCCGGTGAAGCTGTAAAGGCCATCTGCGACCAACAGCAGCAGACAGTTAGAAAATAAAAGCGGTGGTTAGAAATTATTACATAAATTTGGAAATCTCGCTACTAGTTAGTTTTAAATGATTTGGTTTTCTACTATAATATCACTTTTACCTAGTTAATCTTATATCCCAGAAAAAGTTATTACGCCACAGTTATTAACTTGGGCCCTACCCCATCATTGCTCTCTCCAATTTGTGTTACGGCCCATTAATGGATAAAGACGAGCAAAAACTCGGCATCAGCTGCTGTATCGCTTCCTAATAATAATTTTACATGAGAAACTTGGAGACTGATCTTGATGGACGACAGTGTGCTAACATGGTATATAAATGTTGAAGGCTAACTTTTAACTTAATATAGAAAATGCTCGATTTTATTTCTCAGAATTCTTGTTTATTTTGCATTTGTGTTATTAAAAGGTATTTGATACTGTTATTTTTACCCAGCTGCCGAGGAAGGGTTATTTTAATTGATATTTTTTTAGTATTCTTTACAAAGATTTTCTATGCTCACGGCGGAATGAAGGCTTTGGCTGATCGATTTGATTTCTTATATTGTTGCCACCTGAGTTTTAGAAAAAGAGCTTTTTGGGACGTCAAAAAGGGCTAGAAAGAGCTAGATTGGGCGTCAAAAAAAAGGCTAGAAAAGGCTAGATTGGGCGTGAAATAATCATGTCGTGAAGCCGTTTTTTTAGCTTGTCTAAAAAAAGGACATCATGACCAATGAAACAGCAAAAAAGTACTTGTTAGCATGTCAAAAACTTCATATTTGCTAACATTTTCAAGACAGTGAAAAAAAAATAGATTGCCTTTTCGGGTAAATCGTTAAAAAAGGAGTTCACCTATACAAAAAGTGCTAGATCTAGCTACAAAAGGGCTAAGGTGGCAACATTGATCTCTTGTAGTCTACATCCATCATATACCCGCCTTGCCACCTTAACCAGGGGGCTCACCACTATCTCTTAAAACAGTAATACTGTAATGATACGTCGGCATTTTTGTATCAGAAAAGGCGATGTAATATTATTGTAATACGGTTTTGAGAGCGTCGGTGGCTCAATGGTGTGGACTGTTGCCCTCCTACCGGAAGGGCTGAGGTTCAAATCCCGCCACGTAACAATGTATTTTCGAATTTTCGAAATTATATGTACGTTATCCGACGCTCTTACGGCGAAGAAAAACATCGAGAGGAAACCTTCATGCGACCCTCGAAGGATTCGG
>PQWD01007491.1:23226-35737 GCA_019425675.1 Leucinodes orbonalis
TACCTTCAGCCGTTAGAGCATCAGATAACGTATATATATTTTTCAAAAATTCGATAACACATTGGTACGTGGCGGGATTTGAACCTCAGCCCTCCCGGTAGGAGGGCGACAGTCCACACTATTGAGCCACCAACGCTTATTTATATTTTGCTTCACCCTAATACTTTACTAGGTGGTTGACTCGGTACTGATACGCCTAGGTAGGTACCATCGCAGTGCCAGATATCTTCCCGTGAAGTCGGAGTGTTTTACATTTCTGTGTTTCGAGATGAGGGCACTGTAACTAGTAATATTACCGGGTATAAGAGACCTAACATCTGTCGACTCGAGTAACGGGTGTAGGGCAGTGTTGACGGAAATTAATGGCTATCTACTGTTATTATTATTTTTTAACACTGCATCTGTCATGGTCTGGATTACCACCAGGTGAGTATACTGACCTCAAAAAAGTTATAAAACCTGTTATTTTACTTTAGGTAGGTGATTATTTGTAAAATGTATATAAGTTTGTTTATCCGTTGTTTAGTACCCATAATACAGGCTTCACGCTTAACTTGGGGCTAGATGGCGCTGTGTGAATGTCAGTGGATATTTATTTATTTAAGAGTTTATGGTTCAAACAAGGTAATACACAATTATTATTACATCATTTTAGGTCATATATCCAATAAAATAAACAATCGAACCGACCGTTATATCGAGCGTCGTTAAAAGGATAGAGGTGTCATTATACCCATACGTTCCTTACCGGCTTCACTGGACATTACATGAGCCTTTCTTTTCGAGCATTTTCGATGATTCTAGTAGAAAATACTTTTATCTTTTGAATGAGATTTCGAAAATAATGAGGTGCTCGTTCGTCGCGGGTGACAAAGAGCCCGCTGTGTTCGCGTCAAATCGCCTCGCGTGCGGTGATGATAATTCTTTGTGGAATCCTTTGAGGTTGCCAAGGCGAAATGTTAGAGATTCGGAGGGCTTCGGGAATTTGATGAATTTCACTGTAATTTGCCCATGCTTACACTGTCGCGTGTGTGAAGCTGACAGAAGGACGCGATGGGAAAACACTTTTTGGGAAGCAAAGGGAAAACGCTATTATAGCGGTTTTGTTTGAGTACGCAAATATGAAAGTTTGAATGAATTAAACTTTGTCTCATGTAGAGATTGTCAAATATAAATTGGTATTTTTTTAGACTTTGATCCTCATATATAATATTTCATATAAATATTGAATACATAAAATTAATATTGGTAACTTATTTAACACAACAATGGTTCAATATGGTCACAAGAGAGTTTTATGCAATATAATATGTAGTTTCCTATTCGTTTCAAAATATAGATGTCGACTAGAATAATCGATTTTCTTTTCACGACGATATACTTCTATACTTCTTCTTTGTTATCATTAAACTCTTTGACGACACTGTATTGGGTTCCATCTTAATGATATTGCAATTTAGCGTTTCCTAATTATTTAATCGGGTCAACATCTCAACTACTCAGGTCAAAACCACATCAAAGCTTTTCAGTTTAAATCCCGCGTATACAAACATGTTTACTTATAAAGATCCATTAACTTCTTCATTGTTATATCCTAGAACCACCATCCACCAACCAAAGCCTTACCTTATCTCTAAAATACAAACGCTTGACCAGCAAATCCGTGCAAAGGTGGAGAGATTTCTGTCTAAAGTCTAACACTACAGTTTTATCTTACAATATAAAACCCCCACTGCGGCCCGTGACAAATCCTCTACTGACCCTTTGAGAGCGGCAGAGACTTATTGCGGCGGTATTTCAAAGGGATATCTTATTACAGACTGTGACAAATCTAAGGAAAGCATATATTCTGATGCCAGCGCTGTTTTACAGTCACGGTCACCTGGTGAGAACATCTGGTGCTTATTATCTCTGGTATTAAACCTGGTGACAATTTAGCCTTTTGTATCTTTTGCACAACTTTTGTTTGATAGTATTCATATCCATCTATTCAGTGAGATACAGAGCAAAACCCAGAAGTTCTGATATGTTTTTAAAACGTTACAAATAGGTTTTTATCTGGCGTTTTCGTTTTTTTTTTATCATTACCATGAAGAGGAATACGAATATATAATTACTCATTATCTCATATGTATGTATTTACAAAAAATGAAAATAATTATGTTTATCCGTTGTTTAGTTTCATATAACAGACGAATGCTTAGTTTGGGACTGGATGGCGTTGTATGAATGTCAGTGGATATTTATTTATTATTTTCCGTCAATACCGCATTGCGCTCGTCACGCAAGACAACAGATGTTAGGTCAATTATACCCGGTAATTTGACTTTATTCCATAGATAAGTGAAGAGTTAGAGTGTCAAAAGTAGAAAGAGGTATGTTAGGATGGTATGGACACTTGGAGCGCATGAGTAAAAGGAGAATAGCAAAGCAGGTGCATTGTGCGAATGTGGAAGGATACACGAGCAGGGGACGACCCAGAAAGACTTACCTTGACCAAATTGGTCAAGTCCTTAAGAAGGCTGGGGTCCCAAGTAAAAGGAATAAAAGAGCTTGTATGAAAAGATTGATGGATGTGAATGAAGCTAGGGAAGTATGTCAGGACCGCGCAAAGTGGCGTTCCATCATCTCTGCCTACCCCTCTGGGACCAAGGCGTGAGCTTTATTTATTTTTTATAAGTGAAGAGCGACGGTTCATATGATCATGTAGCAACGTACGTTTCCAACCTTAAGAAAATGGGAGGCCCGCTTCCCTCCACTTTTAAAATTAAAAAAATGGGCGTAATGAGATATTTGGGTCTCCACTCTCTCGTTGAAATACAACACAAAACTTGTTTTCCCGTTTTTTGGAGACCCTTCAGTTGTGCAGAAGAATTGTGTATGAATTCTACATTGATTTCTTTTGTGAATTTTTAAAATAACGGATTCATTTGTTTTTCCACAGATGTCATTCAAATATGGTCGCCGCCAGGAGGGGTGACTCAGCTGCCGTGCGACATAGCCGCGCCTGCGCGGGACGTTGCTATGATGTTGTGGTTCAAAGATGGCGACAAAATGCCTATATACACGTGAGTATTATAGAATGCAACGTTAGACCTTTGAAACCGAAACTAAGCTTGTCTTCGTGGTTATTTACCATTTTGGGTGGATTCTGTCAAACTACCAAAGGATCTAGCGACAACTCGCACTGTATAAATAGGCGGTTAAACTCACCTCCTTTTTTATTTAATGGACTAAGCGGCTGTAATATTAGGTCTTCGAATTTTAGGATGTTATTTCACTAGATGTTTTAAACATATTAAATTACTAACAAACTGTATCTACCTACTAAGTTTATTATGGCATCTACTTCGCTTTCTCTTATATACAACACATTATTAGAGTGGGTAGGTAAATGCTCGATACATTTTTAAACATCATACCATAAAAGCTGTTCGTATAAAATTTTGCTTTTAGGTCACAACCGGAGCCCCTAAGCGGGCTCACGTATAGACCAAATAGGCTTTGTCGGGGCCTGATTAAGCTATTCAGACTCGAAACAATGGGCTTATTAACTGACGTCACTAAGGCAATACTGCCACGTGACTATTCTACGTGCGAGTCCCAATTTACGTGCGAATACTAGGGTGTTGTCCAATTAAAGATGTTGAATGAATTCGAGGAATCCCTTTGTCCCCCCGAAATTCGGAATCCGAACTTCCTTTGATGAGGTCAGCGTTGTTTAGCCACGGAATTACGATTCGAATGCAGATTTTGGCTTACTTAAAATTAATCATGCTTAATCACTTCGCAAGTCTGACCGTTAACTGATTTTGAAGCTGGTATGACATTTGCTTTGTCAGATAATTGAAGTGCCTTACTGTGATGAATTAAATCTCTCTTTCTTAATTTAACATTGTCAAAGCTCCTTATTTATAACAGAAGAAATTCCGAAGCCGTTTTACTTAGTATACTATAGGAATAAAGGCATAAACGGTGGTGAATAGCATTGATGCTTATATACTTCGAATTTCAGAGGGCATATGAGTTACTAACCCCTTGAATACGCTTTACAATTATATACGATTGCAGTTTCATAGAACCCTACACAATATTCCTTACATTTGGCGTATCTTACCAAACAGCAAACGTGTATCTTGTATTACGATATGTTGTTCGAAGATTCACCTTTGTTTTGGAACACTACAACACCAGAAATGACATTAATGTTAAATAACTTGTTCCATCGAAAGTCTAGTTGGAAGACGTGGTACTGAATTATCTAGGTAACTACCACCGTGCCAGATATCGTCCGATAAATAGGAGTGTTATTACTTTTATATTACGGAATAAGGGCATATCGCTAGTTAAATTATCCTGTAATTAGTGGGGTAAACAGAGGTGTTTGCGAAATGTCAGTTTTTGGTATCCTGCAACTTACATAAATAAGACAAATGAAGTTAAAATTTCCTTGTCCAGTAATAAAGTGATTACAACGAAATTTCTGTCCTTTGGAATTGTTAAAATGGCATTTTGCCGAACGCTAACAATAAGCGGATTGATCGTATCGCATAAGCTAACACATGGGTAATTTGCCTAACAAACGTATTTGAGGATGAAACTGATCGCTAAGAACTAATTAAGTCACTTCATTGCCAATAATCAAAGAATAATTTAATAATTATGCTAAGAAACATTAAGAGTTTTATGATTCGGTACTTGCTATTTTTGATCCAGTAGGTATGTTAGGTTCTAACATCTGGCGATAATTGGTAATATAAATTAAAGTCACTGGTAAGAAAGATATAACTATATTGTCAAATAACTAATACACTAGAATGGTAAAATGGTAATGAATGAATGGTAGGAGCACGCGCGATTTATGGTGATCGGTCGTGTGCTTGGTAGCAACTTCTGGTAACGAAGCCCGAGTATAAACTAACCTAAAGATATTAAATCACGTAATGAACAATTATAAAATGCTGACGCCGGCCCCGCAGCGCATGGCAGCCGTTTCTCCCGATTACTCGATGTACGTAAACCGTACAAGGTATAACAAAAACGATACAGCAGAAGTACATTAAAAATAAACATGCTATGGCCAAAAATTATCCAGCCATCTTACAATATACAAATATTCTAATTTAAATTAGACAATGGCTTTTGCGTAAGAGACCATAACTGCCCAGTTTCTCAACACCTGTTCGCCGATACGGACCTTTGAGTAAGTTATTCAACAACATGTTTCAAAATGGCGTGACGGATCATGTGTAAAAGAATACCGATAACATAAAATATATCGATGGTTTTACTGCCATAGGCTTCGTCGTTCCACCCAGAAGGTGATTACTATTATATGACAAGCTTTCATATACTACGATTCAAAGTCAAAGTCAAAAACATTTATTTCAAATTAGGTTTACAAATAGCACTTATGAACGTCAAGAAATATACAAAAATGTAATAAAAACGATTTAAATACTAAACTAAAAATATGAGTATTGATGCTTTGAAAAAAAAAGCGCTATATCATAAACACTGAAATAGCTGAGCAGTTTTAGACCACGGATTTTTATCACATAAATATTCGTCAATAGTGTAATACCCTTTTTTAGAAAGGTGTTGTTTGATTCTAACTTTAAATATATGACAGGGCAACTCTACAATATTTTGCGGTACCTTATTGAAAAACTTTATACAAGAAAAGCCTAACCTATGAAAGATTTACCTATTTTATGTAGTCTCAAGTCCGAAACAGCAAGTTTGTTTTTATTCCTAGTATTAAAATTGTGTGAATCACAATTTTTCTTAAAGGTGTTATAGTATTTACGAACATAAATTAAATTTTCATAAATATATTGCGATGCTACAGTCATTATATTTATTTCTTTAAAAAGTTCCTTAAGAGAGTCACGTGGTCTAAGGTTGTAGATTAAACACATGACAATTTTACTTTGAGTTTCTGACTCATTTTCCTAACTTTTTTTATGATGTGTGTGGGACGCATGATTTCAGTCATGGTCCCACACATATTTTTTTTCATCGCGTAATGAATAACTTAAACCTCATCTTCATTTATTTTTACAAACTTTTTCTTAAATATCTCAAGCTCGATGATTATCACTGAACAAAGATGAATGATTTTTCCAAATAAAAGAAACTTAACACCACGTAGCAGACTGATATAAAATGTGAGAATTTGAGAAACTACGACTCGCTTTCACCATCATGTAGTTATTAGAATGAAACACTATCCTATTTTATACATTTATGGAATTTATAGAATTTATTTATTGGAGCGTCAGTTGCTCAATGGTGTGGACTGTCGCCTTCCAACCGGAAGGGCTGAGGTTCAAATCCCTACACATACCAATGTGTTTTCGAATTTTCGAAAATATGTGTACGTAATCCGACGCTCTTACGGTGAAGGAAAACATCGTGAGGAAACCTTCATGGACGCCTGCGAAGACATTCGAAGGGTGTGTGTGAAGTTGTTCAATCCGCACTGGGCCCGTGTGGACGACTAAGGGCTAATCACCCTATAAAATATCTACAATAACATATGTATACAAATGGCGTCTAGAATAGCATGAGAAATGATGAGCCGAACGCAATGTGCAGATTGAACACATCACATTAGCAAACGCATGGGCGAACAAATCTATTTACTGTGATGGTGTTTGACACGGTGGCTAGGATGTTGTAATGCTATCAATTATATTTGTCAACTTTTCTATAAATCCAGGCTTATCAATCAATGGTTTGTGGATGAAGAGGTTGAAAGAGGCTCTTTAAAGGGCGTTGACATTAAATTGCAATTATGGAGAAAAACTCCAAAACAATGTAGGCATATACTTTTAAAATGTATAGGCTGTTTCTAGGCAGGCATGATCCATCCTCGGCCGCATCATCACTTACCATCACCAGGCGAGATGGCGGTCAAGTGTCTGCCAATAGATGATAAAAAAATTAACGGATCTATTTTGTAGCGTAGTTAAAGAGATATTAATTTTAAAGATTCGAGAACTATCGTAAGGCTAAAACATATCATAAAAGTAGTTTTCAAATTTGAGTAATGTATAAAAGTATCGGTAAGGATGTGACCAAAGAAGATCAACACTGGGCAGATTTGACTTGGAAAGTTTGGGATTAGACTTAATTTTTTTTATTGACACACAAAACCAGGCTACATGCGACATACAATACATCCTTTATGACTATAGTTTAAAAACCTTGATATTTAGATGAACTAAATGTGTTTCTTATTAAATTATTTTGAGTTTGCTTAAAGCAGTCGATGGTTGTTTTATTTATCATACTTCAGTAGCTTAAATTTAATGTTTTATTTCTGAATTTAACTCAGTTGACTATGAATACGCTCTTTCGTTACCTTCATGCACGCCTGCGAAGAGATTCGAAGGTTGTGTGTGAAGTCGTCCAATCCGCACTGGGCCCGCGTGGACGACCAAGGCCTAATCACCCTATACGGGTAGGCTCGTGCCCCTCGGTGGGGACATTTAATGAGCTGATGAGGATGAGGATGACGCTCTTTCGTTAAGGATCAGTTCATATCGTTTCAAAGTTAGACACATCTACAAGAGAAAGTAATATAAAACAAAAACGCGTTCGCTCACTGGCGGAGTTCGTACCAGTAAAACATTGCGAACATAAGAACGAATTAATCAATCAAACCGCGCTCCGATGTCAACGGATCTCTCTTTAGCGTTTGATCAATGCTCTTGCAGTTAATTAGTATCTGTCTCAGCCCGAGCATCTGTTCTAGAGCCGTATGGAAATGTCGGGGGGACTATTTCATGGATCGCCTGATCCAATATTAATCATGTTTTTTGACGCCTCCGTCTTCGTCTCCCTTGATAAGTGTCGTGTAAATGAGTTTGTAAACGCCGTGACAGTTTCAATTTGATTATAAATTTAATTTCTGATGTTAATCCGACTTTGGAACGATTTATTTTTGAGCTTTTGTATTTTTATGGCAAGGTATAAGGAAGTCTTGGCTTACAATAATTTGATTTCGCGATGCGTTTATTGTTATTCCGTAAACAATTTAGGAAAATTGTTTGCTATTATTTAGGTAGCGCCTGTAGGCTTTTTTATTTTTATGGGAAATCTTTAAAAATTATTGCTGGTTTTGTTTATTCTCGAGTTTCCTTGTTTTTATACTAAAGAAATTGTAATTCTTGATAACAATATTTAAAGAAATTCACAACACTTTGGTGCAACTATTGACTTATTCTAATATCATTTAAAATATTAATACAACTCTTTTATTCTTAAAATTAATATAACAACCAATTACTAAAGCAACGTAATGAAAAATTACAATATACTATTTGAAAAAAATATTTTTAAAATGTGATTTTCTAATGAGTAAGACATCTCAAAACTTGCCATATTGTATTCATACAACTATGAAATCTTAAGCAGTATTGGATTATTTTTATTTTAAGACATTCTTCATGGGTTTGTATAAATCGGTGAGAAAACAAAAACATACAGAAGACATAATAAGGTTATGTAATGATGCGGACATCGTTGTCCTAGTTATAAACTCAACGACCCTAAAAGTAATTAACAAAGCGTATGTATGTTAACCAAACTATAATACACCGAAACAAAAGTCTGCGGTTGCGATCCTTGCCAAATGTGGTATCACCCACATCTCACGTTACATCCAACAAGAAAATCTAGTGCTCAGATAAAATGACAAATGTCCTCTTCCATAAGTCTGAGAGCGAATCCTACTCCCGTTGAAGTCGAGAAAATGGATGCGGCAAGTTTTCTGTCTCAAATAGATGCAAAGTACTCGTTACCTTTCAAAATAAGCGCGGTTTCTTGAGCAGTGACGATTTGTGAAATTCCAAGTCATATATTTTACAAGTTCGCTTTACTTTAACATATTTTAGTTCTTTGCTGCATATTGGTTTCCTCTAACTTGCGCGTTACATTCTGGTTTGCAAATTACTTTAATATATAATTTTCACAATTGAATCTTATCAGTGATAAAATTACTAACTTTAAAAGCTCGGAAAAATCCACTGGCTTTAGAGTCTCCTCTAAGATACCAACGCTACCTACTTCCACCAACGACGCCTTTAAGCGCCAGACACATAGATTTTCTATTGTGTCTGGATTCCCCGCGTTCAACGGGTTAAAGGTTTAACTATAATCGTCACTCTTTGTAGATGAGTTGCTACTGCTATCTCAGCTGTACTTAAAATAGGTTACAGAGATGCTACCTATTGTCTGCTCGATGTTTTGTCTCTGAGCTCCCTTGCGGCACCCGCTGGAAGAGCAATGGTTGAGAAAATTATATTCCGAACTGCCGTCATCAAGACTTTAAGGTGACTTTACAAATATTCGACTAATAAATTATATGACAAATAGTCCGCATACCAAATTAAATATTCAATATTGCGGTATGCCCCATGCAAACTTACAATCCCGTTCCATTTTACCGTGCTATACGGACAAACAGACACACTTTCACATTTATAATATTAGACTAGATTATATCTCTCTTCTCAACCCACTAGTCTTCCGAAATTTGCACATCAAACTCAAAAAAAAATACTTTTTCAATTAAGTCTTTACAAGCTCGGTTTACAAGACACTTTGAATTGTCAAATTAATAAAATAATAGTTTGAATCTCACGATTCGGACAGTTGATTCAATCAATTATACAGGAAGCGTCGGTGGCTCAATGGTGTAGACTGTCGCCTTCCTACGGGAGGGCTGAGGTTCAAATCCGGACACGTACAATGTGTTTTCGAATTTTCGAACGTACATAACGTTATCCGACGCTCTTACGTGAAGAAAAACATCGTGAGGAAACCTTCATGCACGTCTGCGAAAAGATTCGAAGGTTGTGTGTGAAGTCGTCCAATCCGCACTGGGCCCGCGTTGACGACTAAGGCCTAATCACCCTATACGGGTAGGCTCGTACTCCTCAGTGGGGACGTTTAATGAGCTGATGATGATAGTTTTACTTGTCACTAAAATTTCTTATCAAAATTTTAATTAATTATGCTCACTTATATTTTAAATGAATGCTGATCTATATTTCGCAGCTCGATGGTCCCCTCCGACCCTCTGAGCCCGCATTATTTTCTTTCCTCTGGTTCATTTGTTTAATGGAATAGGAACATCCCGCTGATTGGAGGTCTGCAAATAGAACCATGGGGGCGGCTCAGGAATGAATAGTTGAAATAGTTGCGCAATGACACTATCAGCTGTGTTATTTTTAAAACTCGTTTCTTTTTTATATTATAGATGTACGGGCTAGGAAGTTCACCTGATGGTACGCCTAACCATGACAAAGCGGCATTGAAGGGTCCAACACTGCGGAGTGTTGGTAAAATATTTTACCAACACTGCTGTGGTTCTACTTTGGAAAAACATACTTTACTGCTATATAGCAGTAAAGTATGTTTTTCCAAAGTGTTCCATATTTTTGAACACTCATGGCGTGATTACTGTAACCATATTATTGACACTTTGGTTGAACCTATCTATATGAAATTTTAAACGTCTCGTTTTTTTGAGCGACTATAAAGTTCACAACAATATGAACACTTTGTTTGTACGGATATTATTGACTATTTGGTTGTGTCTATAAATTTGGATACTCTAAGTGTCCCTATCTTTTAGACGCTGACTGTACTATGCGACTCCGTGCCGAGTCTACCACCTAGTTCATGGGCTAGTAAGATAGAGTTCCACCATTTATATTTTATACTTTATTTTTTAATGTTTTTCTCATTGCACTTAGAGGAAGAATAAGACTGTTGAAAATTGACTTCGAATCTGCCCTCCCCATTAGATGACGGTACTGTACATGACAAAATCAATAAAAACTTGTAAATACACCTGACTGTTATGTTTGCAAACCTGATCTACACGACTTCAATGACATGCATGTATTTATTAATTATCGGAATCATTAGTCAAACTCATAATTATAAATCCCGCCTGAGGCATGAGTTTATGCAATTGACAAACCATTTTGTTGGATTCGAAAACTCCATTAGCGCTGTTTGAGATTAATCAATAAATAAATATCCACTGACATTGACACAGCGCCATTTAGCCCCAAACTAAGCATCAGCCTGTAGTATGGGTTCTAAACAATGGATAAACATACTTAGATACTTTTTTTGTAAATAATATGATGATTGACTCAATAATAAATAATATGTGTAACATTTTTATAGTGTATGCTTTGACTATGGATAATGAAAATTTATTGTTCTGTATTATTTTTAGCTATAAGTAACTAATATTGACACAGCATTTTACTGGTAGAATGTACAGGACACCAAAAATTGTAAATGTTTCTTACATTCGCAAATAAATGAATTCTATTTTATTCAATACATAGAAACACCCAACGCAATACAAACAGACATATTCATGAACACAAATGTTTGTACTGCCCGAGGATCGAACCCTTGGTTTAAGAGCCGACGTCTCAACATGGGTCGACAAATTGTAAAAAAAGGATCTCTTTGATAGGAAGGCTTAGAACCTTAACCTACCACACTGGTTCAGTACGAGCTAGCTTTTCACCTACTCGTTCACTACAGATCATGATACAGCATAGTTAGTAGTGAGGTAAGTTTCCTAAAGACATAAACTGGCACATCATTAGTACATCCCTTTTCTGCTAACAAAGATTCAATAACTGCTGAACCACTACTTTGTGAATCGAAAATGGATTACTCTATCAGACAATGCATTCGAAAGATTTCCCGTCATAAAGCGCACAATTCAATTACGTGCAAATCTATAAAACGCTTACAAGTGTACCTGCAGTATATTCAGTTGGTTGTTTTGTGAAAATTGCAATCTTGGATGTACGTGTTGTGAATGTGAAGCCTTAGTTTGGCAATATGGCGTCTACAAAACTAATATTTACATTACATGTAAAGTTATCTTCAAAATCGTTTGAAGTACTGTAAAGTATTCCATTGACGGCAATGACGCGGCGGAACATTTAAAAATATGAAACCATTAAGTCAGGGCTGTTTATTAAAGATTGGGCAATCTTCATTGATAAAATGATATCTGAAACAGACCTACGCAAAAACATTGGTTGCAGATGAAACCGCTTACAACGCTCAATATTACTAGTGCGGGACACTTGAAAATTAAAACCTGAAAATCTTACAAACCTCTTTTGTATTCGTTTTAGTCCAGTGAAGAAGAATGAAGTGTACTGCAAAATGTTGATTCCATATTTGACAAGCATATTCAAGGAGCGAAGGCACCTTAAAGTTTTTACGGAATTGAGGATTTTTTTAAAGCTTTAATTAAATAGCAAGTAAATTATCACCATTAGTATACTGACTTCGTCCATTTGCATGGTACTGGTCTTCTTACACAGCACATGCTAAGATTAAGCCAATTATTAATCAGGACCGACACCTTAGCTTGCCTTCCAAGTACGGAGTCGTTTTACTTTTTAAGTAATGAAAAATATGGTTTAGCTTGTAATGTCTTAACTTTTAAAGC
>PQWD01007492.1:0-14390 GCA_019425675.1 Leucinodes orbonalis
AAATAATTACGTATGCAGGTTTTTTATTTAATTTTTGAAAAGTCCAAATCCATACTTATATACATTTGTCGACGCATTGTGTAATTGTTGAGATGTCGGTTACTACACCAAGGGTTTCGCGGTTCAATCCCGGGCAGTACAAACATTTGTTTGCATGACATGTCTGTTTGTATTGGCCTAAAAAAAAGGAAATAAGTAGTTTATCCGTTGTTAAGCACTCATAACACAACGCTTACCCTGGGGCTAGATGGCGATGTGTGAATATCAGTGGATATTTATACAGGGGATTGCTGCCTATATGGATTTGGACTTTTTAAACTAAAAAGGCTATTCATTTGGTATGTATGAGTTTTGAAATGAATGAATGAGCGAGCAGCCTATTCGAATCGAAAATACTACGTATCGAATCATCGCAGTCTTACTTATTATTCGAATAGCCGAAATTTATAAATCTCAGTAAATATCTTATGTTTAAATAAATAACAACATGAGGTGAATATATGAATTATTAGTTGTAAATTTTTTTTGGAGGCTATATTTTCACTTTAAATATATTTTTTATTTACTCGTTATAACACTCAAGATAATAATACAATTTATCTCTAGTGTAGAATCCTGCAAAAGTTGATAATTTTGCCTAGAAAATTAATTAAATTGCGGTATTATTATTGTCCGGTGACATATTTGAACGCATAAATAGTATAATGTATTAACGTAAACATGTTCTAATAATGACATTTAACAGTAATAGTCTCAATATAACATTTATTCAACCGGTGCAGCGGCGCCAACTTTATGACAAAAAATACCTTTTAACAACTGAACATATTAGATAATTGGATATTGACTAACAGGTCAACTGAGATATTTTTTGACGACTATTGTATAGCAGTTGAATTTGTTAACATGTCTGTCTCTAATGGTCTGGGTGTTTTCTTTGTATATATGTATTAATTACAAAAAAATATAAAGTATGTTTATCCGTCGTTTAGTACCCATAATACAGCATTCACGCTTAACTTGTGGCTACATGGCGCAGTGTGAATGTCTGTGGATATTTATTTATTTTTTATCCGTAAAAACAACTTCTTTCTATACATTTTCTTAAGCATTACGATTTTGTATCGCGGTATTAAATTAAAAACTGATTCATTTGATTTGCAATAAACACATCAATCATAATCAATCATTCTCTTTATAATCATGTACTTTATAGATTTTTTAATTATTTTTCAGTTTTCTTTCTGAGCTTATTTAATATTCCAATAATTGTTACCGAATATCTGTTAAATATTATTTTTGATATTAAATTGAAGTTGTTGAAACTTGGCAATGGCTCCAAGAAAATAATTTTTACCTATTAGATAGTTGTGCCAAGTCAATTCATAATAAAATTTATTTTGAAGAGTACATCTAGATCTACTACTTTCTTTCGTGGAGAAAGAACCGACAAACGCGAGTGGAAATGTTCGGAATGATAATACGTAATATTGTACCATTTTTTATTCTAACATAATTTTTACAAGTAGCTAGGTACTACCTGTGCTCTCGCATTTATTTGCATATACATTTATTATGCGTGCCGCTAGGGAAAGGCGAATTTTTGCGTAAATTTGGGATTCCTGATTTCAATTTAGATATCTAAACAGTGATTTCGAGAATGAAATGAGGGCTCGATGGCGTAACGGCTAGTACGTTCGGCTCAAAATCAAAATATATTTATTCAATTAAGGTCCACAAAGAATAACTAATGTCTAATTTGATTCTACCACAGTTTCGGACTGTGATTGTCGACTGAAAAGAATCCAGCAAGAAACTCTGTATGTAGTAATTCTATTTTTTTAAATGTGAATGTTATAATATATTGGTTTATAAAACTAATAAAGTATTTACATAAATCGAATTTCCTTTAATACAATCATAATGGATTTCCTTTATTACAAATCTAATACAATAAATCATACAAAATTATAAAAAATAACAAATTTTGGAAAACTTTACAGAGCTTATAAAAATGTATTAATTAATATTAATAGTGCCGACATGGAGTCAACATGACCAACAATCGTTATCATTTAAGAAACTTTCAACCATGTCATGGGCAGCATCATGAATTCGGTACTGGCGCATTCGTGCGCTCACCAACCCGCCTGCCAAGCGTGGTGAGTATGGCATTTACCCCCTATGATATGCACAAATATGAATTGACCCCAGGCCCGGTTCTGGTCATAAAGTGAGATTTGTACCGATGGTTGCACGGGCATGTCGGGATCGCTGCGTCGGCCGAAGCGCAGGCGACGCGATGGTGAGCGAACCGACTTGCGAGCGAGCGAGTGCGTGCCCGCCCAAGGCGTCGTGTTGCGCCAGCAGCGCGTACAAACCGCCGAATGCATCCCAGCCGCTTCGGTCCGACATCGATGTTGCTGCAACAAACAAATACCCAGATTCTGGTAAGTATACGGTACTGATACATAGAATCACGTCAGCCAAAAGTTACGTAAGTAACCTCCATTGTTTAGTATAAGTTCCCTGCTCAAATTTAGGCTAGATGGCGCTGTATGGATGTTGGTGGATATTATTCATTGCTTAGCAAATAAACCAAGACCCAAGTTTAGTGTGTTGATTGTAAGAATAGTCTGTTACTTAGGTTCTTTGACGAAGAATTTCATAGCGGAAGCCCAAACATCGCATAATAGACTCATTCCTTATTGTTCACTTTCATAGACTTACAGTAACCTTGCTCATATAATCAAGGGTCGGCCATCTCTTAATTTTCCTTTCCGAAGACGCCGATTAAGAACCTCCCCACATTGGCCTTCATCTCTCTATATCCTACCGGTCACTGCAACTAAAAATTCTGTGGACGGCAGTGAGGGTTGCTATAGTTCTCCTTATATTATTCGATTCTTGTATTGTAGAGAAACACTCTACATAGCCCTTTCCACATCGAGCCTATATAATGTAAGGATAAAACGATACCATTGAGGTATCGATACTTTTACTCGATACTGTATCGGTTGTCAAGTATCGATACGTACTTGATATCAATTGAAAAGTATCGATACCTACTCGTATCGTATAGTTTTTGGAAAATTTCAAGTAATAATTTAAAGAAGTATTTAAATTATTAATTTAATATTTACTAATATCCTCCTTTGGTTCGGAGGCAATTATTGTTGCGCCAGCTTTGAAAAAAACCCTTTCGCTATGTCCAAAGATTTAAATAACTGAGTGTAGAAATAACGCTGGGGACTCAAGCTTAAAATCATCTCATTCATACAATCGCTAAGAATTTTAAGGTATAGGCTGGATTTGTCAAATAAATTGAAGTCCATCGGCTTTCTATGAGAGCTTTCACCTATTGCCAATTGGGAGTTGTTTGTGTTGTGACTGAAATCGAAATCTTCATTCATTGATATATCGAGTAATTTTAGAACACTTTGGAAATCATAACAATTTATCGTCGGTTGGACTGAGAAAACCAGATACAATTTAATATCTGAATTGCTCAGTCAGCGTCGGTGGCTCAGTGGTGTGGACTGTCGCCTTCCTACCGGGAGGGCTGAGGTTCAAATCCCGACACGTACCAATGTATTTTCGAATTTTCGAAAAATATATGTACGTTATCCGACGCTCTTACGGTGAAGGAAAACATCGTGAGGAAACCTTCATGCACGCCTGCGAAGAGATTCGAAGGTTGTGTGTGAAGTCGTCCAATCCGCACTGGCCTGCGTGGACGACTAAGGCCTAATCACCCTATACGGGTAGGCTCGTGCCCCTCGGTGGGGACGTTTAATGAGCTGATGATGATGATGATGATCTGAATTGCTAAATTCAGGTTTATATATGATTAGTTTAAAAATAGTTTTTTTAAAAATAAACGTATTTGATTTAAAATCAATAAATCATTCCTCCCCCAAAGTATGTGTGTACCATAGCCCTATTTTGTATATTATATCATCATCAGCTCATTAAACGTTCCCCCCAGAGAGGCACGAGCCTACCCGTAAATATAATAATAATAATAACTTTATTTCACTCACAATAACAGAATTTATCATTTTAACAACATAACAGTTGGACACAATTTCAGTTTGTGAGCGACTGACGCCTGTTATGGGTATATAGATACCGGTAGTACAGGTCGCCAGGCCCTCATCATATCGGGAATGAACTAAAAGCTATGTAGAAAACATATGTTAACAATAGGTCCTTATACATAACAACTGGAGTTGGTCATCTCAAAATATAAACACTACTACATATAGTACAATAAGTGCATCAATAGAAAGTATACAATGTGATTAAATGGAGCGTAGTGTACAAGATGTATGTTACTGACAGAGATTATTGACTATGCAAACGTGTCGAAGTAGGATTCGGATTCATGGTAAGATTTTGCAAGAAGTAAGGAAATTGTATTATGTTTGCAGTCAAAAGAATTAAGTTCATACAAGGCGATTTCAGAATTGATTCTATTATACAGAAATGGACCGAGGAAAAAAAAGAACCTTTTTGTAAAAGAATAGTTAATTGTGGGGACTGGGCAAATTTTGTCTTTCCGTCTCTTTGTGATCGGAATATATGAAGTTCTCTGATGCTGAAGATATATGACATCCAGAATAAACAGTTGGCGCACGGTTAATACTTTGCAAATCTTATAGAGTTCGTTTGTTGGAAAAGTGATTGGACGAAAAGTAGCTACTTTGAGTACGGCTCTTTGCGCAACTTCAAGAGGTTTAAGAGTAGTTTTTGGGACACCTCCCCAACAAGAAATACAATATTTAAGTATTGACCGACAAAGGGCATAGTACACTTGTTGTAGTACAGTAGGATTTGCAACGTGTCTCAAGNGTTTGAATACATAAATTAGTTTTACGCACTCTACCTGTAAGGCTTTGATATGGTTCTTAAAGTTCAAATGCTTATCCAGAGTAATGCCAAATACTTTATAGTATCAACAGACGTTAGTGATGGACTGGCAAGAGGAAAGGGACCAATCGGGACACACGTGCACTTTAAGTGATGGAGTAGAATAAGGTTGCGAGTTAGAGCTCATAGAGAACGTAATAAAATTAGTTTTGGTGGTATTCAAGGTAAGTTTGTGCTCTAGTAACCAGGCATAAGTAGTTTTAATCCCGTTTTGTGCAGTGTGTTGTAGTTCGGTCCAGGAATTCGCTGTAAAAGTGATCGCTGTGTCGTGCAAAAGATACAATATGACTATTTTTTATATTGAGGTTGCTCAGGTCATTAATGAATATCAGGAAGAGGGTGGGGCCGATGACACTGCCTTGAGGGACGCCATAGTTAATAGGTAATTCCTCGCTCATAAACTCATTTATTCTAACTGCTTGACATCTATTTGTTAAATAGCTACGAAAGAAATCCAACTGAGAACCTCTAATGACAATGTTTTCGAGTTTCGACAAAAGAGTGGGAGTGGGCACAGTATCGAAGGCTTTCTTGAGGTCCAGGAAAATGGTGAGTACTTTTTTGTTGGAGTTGAGTGACTTTACTATATTATCCAGAAGATCCAAACTGCGTTGCTAGTCGACCGTTTCTTCCTGAAACCGAATTGTTGGGGAGACAAAGATTGAAATGCTCAAGGTGGGACCAGTTTGCTATTTACAATACGTTCGACTACTTTGGAAATGACAGGTAGAATTGCGATAGGGCGGTAGTTAGTCAATAAGTTTATGTCACCCCCTTTAAAAATAGGCTGTATTATTGCCTTTTTAACGCAGTTGGGAATACAGCATTTGAAAGCACAGATTGAAAATGTGGGTTAGAACTGGTGACAAGAGACTTGCATACCTTTTGAGGATAGTCGGTGGGATTCCATCACTACCTATCGCATTTGATTAAGGGACATTATAGCATTTTCACCTCCTCAACGCTGGTTCTGTTACTAAAATGAAGTTAAGTGATGGCTTTGGGGAGCCGTTTTTGGATGTCGTGTGACATTGGGAATGTTTCGAGCCAGTCCTCTCCTATTCCTACAAAGTAACTATTAATCTGATAACAGACTTCTTATGGTGTTTGTGCAGATTTTAATAACGGTAAGCAATTATCTGACTGTTTTTAGTATTAGTGATAGTTTTATGTTGTCCCATAAATTCTTGGGGTTGTTTTGTGATTTATTTAGTTCTGACGCGTAATATTGACGTTTAGCTTTTTTAATAATATTTGAATAGAAGTTACGATATCTAGAATATGTCTCTTTATATATTTGATTATCTGGGAATCTCTTATGTTTTTTGTGAAGCATATCTCTTGTCCGCGAACACCTTAATAAGCCGGGTGTGATCCCGTAAATGTATATTATAAATTTATTCATAAAAAAACGAGCTGATTAATGGCCGGCGTTTTTAAGCAATTATTTTCTATTTTTCCTCGATTTTTCTCGGTGCTCACACGGACTTCCTTATCATGGGACCATCTCTGAAGTATTCAGTTTCCAGCAAAAAAAGCATAATCAAAATTTGTAAATCGTCAGCGTTTACATGGCAGCATGAAAACATCATTAGAAATTTAGTTTATAAAAACTGACTAAAGTAAAGGCGATATAACGCCGCCCTGACGCACACCAACGCCAATATCACACCTGAATGACAAAAAATCTCAATGTTTTTCGCTGTCTGCGTCCAGTGAGATAACTACAAGACCAGTTAACCAATTCTTCAAGTGAGCACAGTATGCTAAGCAAAATATCGAAATTATAAGTTTTCAATGCATTTCCGAAATCATATTTCTGACATGTTTATTATAATCGCAGTAAATGCTAGATGAATTAGCGCTTTTGGATGACGATCGCGTAATTCAACCTATTATTAAAATGGTCGGTGATCGGAAAAGTAAAATTATTCCCTGAGTTAAGCTGTTGTGCCCATCTACTTCCTAGAGTTCTAGGATGATGGTAAAAAGGGCTTGTCCCATAGCTCTGTGTGGGCTGTGCCCTAAGGTTAGGGGTCATTAGGCGGTCTAAGGTAGTGAAAAAAAGGTGAGTTATATACGAATACACAGTTACTCTCATTTATAATTTCAAATATAATAAAGTTAACTTACAAAAATCATCTGGCTGTACGTTATAGCAAAATTGAAATTTACAACATACATTTTGGCTTTTATACTTGCAGGAAATCATGATTCCGTATAAACAAAGTGACTACCTAACGCCACTGTGCTTACCTACATTATTTATTATACATAAAATAATTGAAGATTTCTAGCGACGTGTCAGTGAATTGAATTGTCAGTTCGATCATAAAGTTAAGCTTCTTTCTCGCTGGTGTTGGTGATCAGATGGATCAATGCAAAAGATTGGAGGATGGGAAGATTTCACTCATTCAGTCGAGCGACCTTTTGTAACCTTGTCGTCGTAAACAGAAAACCTAAATAAGACAAAAACCTATAATTATACTTAATTTGCGTAGAGAACGGATATCAATTAAGACAACTAATATATATGCATATTATTTATTCATTAATTATTTGAATTATTGGGACGGCCACCCACAAGATGGTCAGATGACCTAAGGAAGGTTGCGGGTACCCACTGGATGCAGATAGCTTCCGACAGGTCGGCGTGAAAGTTATTGGGGGAGGCCTATGTTCGGCAGTGGACATTATGTGGCTGAAATGATGATGATGATGAATCATTTAAAAGCACATTTCCTTAATTGATACGCACTCATTTAATTAAACTTCATTAATTCTGATATGAAGTTCACTGTTGCGTAACATGGGCTTATTTATCAGTCGTATTAATATTTGTAACGGGACTCCGATGCCTTATTTAATCAAATAAACGACAACAAAGTAATATAAGTTACCATATAAGTTTTGTCAAGACAAGGGCTTCTGGGAGATATAATAAGTTACTTTATATAAACTAACAATACAAAGTTGATCAGTAAAACCAAATATCAGTTATAGTGAACAAATCATAGACGATAGGTACTTTTGGAATGTTGAATGATATTTAAAGCCTCACGTAGACATTCTTAGACGGCAAACAAAAGCCTAGCTTTCCATATAATGATAAAATCACTAACTTTTGTATACCTACGGCTTCGCCCGCGTTAAATTCTGGGTAAAACAGTTTACCAAATTTTCGGTGATTCAAACAAATTTCCATCCCCTACTTTAAAGGCTTTATGATTAAGATCTACCAAAAAAGCAAAGAGAGTGTGTATCGATTTTTAGTGTCCCACCATAAAAGTGCGAATATAACCAAACAAAATCGCCCAAGCTCGTTATGATACGATCGTATTAATTACCTTTATTAATTAAGTACTGTTTCTCGCTGGTACATCATCATCATAATCAGCTCATTAAACGTCCCCACCGAGGGGCACGAGCCTACCCGTATAGGGCGATTCTTCGCAGGCGTGCATGAAGGTTTCCTAACGATGTTTTCCTTCACCGTAAGAGAGTCGGATAACGAACATATATTTTCGAAAATTCGAAAACACATTGGTACGTGGCGGGATTTGAACCTCAGCCCTCCGGTAGAAAGGCGACAATCCACACCATTGAGCTGCCGACGCTCTCTCGGGTACAGTTTGAGCTAATTTAGGAAGTATTTTGATAATATAAAATACTTCCTAAATTAACTTTCCTCCATGTGTCTGTTTGATTGATCGCGCAGTTACTGTACATTAAAAAGAAAAAAATAGCGAATGAAATCAAATCAAATTTGTTTATTGTGAATCACAGCTAAAAGAGATGTTCACATTTAAATATAATTTTAGAAACACTGTGTATGCCGGGCATACAAAAGAAAAACAGATGGTTAAATAAGCGCTAAAAACATAATTTGATCACACATAGCAATTGGCTTGGTCTGGAAGCTACAATATCTAACGAACATTGTAAAAAAACTGTATATGTATGGAAAATCGGGTATACAACTTATTCCATTCATTATCTTCGAGTAATACTATACTTATAGGTCTTTAATAGGTCAGCATCGGCTGTGCAAATGTCAGCTGAACTCGAGGGCCCTTGTGGCCGTTCTAAGGCCTCTTATGATCAAGTTCCTTGTGCTATTACAAAACTTTTACCGTTAGTGTGGTTTTCGTCAGTTATGTTCGGATACATGCCTAGCTGCTGTAATGGAATAGATATCAGACGAAAATGTTAATATCATATATTTTTTTATAATGATCATTCATCATTATCTTAACCTTATTTGAACCCATTACCGATTGCAGATGTCCTTCCTGCATTTTTTCTACAGAGATTTTAAGCCCAAGCAGTTTTAGCCATTTTTGTGGTAAGATCAATATAGTTTATATATAAAGCAAATTCAGTGATGAGTTGATGACCTTTAACATTTAGATAACGCAAATCTAAAATTTTAGTAACGTAAATCGGGTTAATAAATTTTACTAAAATTAAAGGTATATTTATCTAATAAATATGGTGAGTTGCAGTGGCCTTAGTTTTAATAATGCATCAATATATGGCTAAAAAATATTTTGCTTTAATATTTGCCTGCGTCAGGCACTTGTGACGAACAATGTTGATTCCTTATTATAAATTATTTGAAGTAAATATCGTATTTCTTAATCATAGAACCATAGCGAATCGCTCTTCTTTCCAATCATGTCCAACGTTATCTAGTCATCCCTGCAATGACCATAGCCGAGGTGCGAGTCACACTTCGGGACGCCCAGTTTAATGCAGCATATTTTTTAGGCTCAATGCTATTTCCGCTTGCCAAAGGCCCGGCAAAGCTGTGGTCACCAAAGACCAACAGAAAATAGTCCATACGAAAATATACTTTTCATTGTACATTATAAGTGCGTTACTTTATTCTTGTCTTTAAGATATCTGATCAGTCTCTATTACGCATTTCATACTTGTCTAACCTAAATTGCATTATTTAAGTTTAATATTTCTCCTGATGGCATCGCAAAGTTTGAGACGGCATAGTTACTAAGAAACAATTATGGAACAGCCAGTGACGTTGACAACTTCACCTTAATTCTACTAACTTTAATAATCACGCTACCCTTGTGTAGAATCGCGGTATGTTTTTACTCACGATGCTTCGTTTTTGTAATACGTTTATGCGCATTTGTTTATGTGAGGTAATACCTATATTTAAAATATTCACACATATTTATTTGTTGCTTTCACTATGGTTGTAGCAAGAAGTGCAAATTGATGTCTGAGATTGTGGTGTGACGCCATCATTGTGTGTATTTGTACCTGTTCCTCATCTACAACATGTGCTGAACACTGCGGTGGTGGTGTGCTACATGAAGCCGCAGAGCCTTTTTAACATGGAGTAGGGAATGATGCCGTCGGTTGCATAATCTACAGGCATCTTCAACTTACATTTGAATGCTGAATGTCCGGGTGCCAGACAGTTGTAACATAACTGTTTGTTTCTAACATATTCATATTCACTTCGCTCTATTGGTTCAAGCTTGATAAAATCGTTGCAATGACATAGGGTGTGATTATTCTTACACATAACACAACATCTTTCTTGATTTGACGTGACAACATGATACGAGCGTTCCTTGACTGTCTTCATTTCTCGTGTACTTGTAGTGATTAATTCCAAAGTTCTAAATTTAGACTCCAAAAATGATTTAAAATCATGCCAAGTGGGCAATGGTTGAGCTTCGTCCCTATATGCACCTTCAACTTTTGTGAGTCTCTGGGACCAACTTCTGAATCAGAAGATATATAATTAATGGATCCCAAGAGTCTATGGATATTTTTTAAATTAATAAGGTTATTTAAGCATTCAGAAGTTGTATCTAATATATTTTTGATTTGTGCAGCTGATGGAGAAGTCATCTTCTTTTGGTTGAACAATCTATTCATGATACTATTTAGAATTAATCTCTTGTTGCCATACCTCGATCTCAATATATTCCATGCTGGTAAATAATTATCGGAGGTGACACTTTATGCCTGAGCAACGTTTCCGCCTCTGATTTAACAGTAGTTTTTGTACATCACTCAAAGATGTGTTATTGTGCACTAAAGAGTTGAACAAGTCGTTAAATGTGGGCCACTCTTCATAGTTTCCATTAAATGTAGGTAAATGGATGCGCGGTAAATGCACGATACTATGTGACGTATTATTTAAATCACTACTTGTATTCATTGAACAAGTTTCCATATTCGTCGTAGTGAGTGAGTTAAGTAAATCTTTAAAGTCGCCGTGTAAAACATTATATAACTCTTCATATATATAGAATTCATCATTAAGGAAATAAGATAATGTTCCCTTCATCTCCTTAGGCGTGCATTTCACTAGGTCGTGGTGCGCAGATTTAAATGTTTTCCAATAATCATTTCTAATTGTAATACGTGCTTCAATATAACCTTTAGTTAGCCGGGTCTTAGGGCATTTTTTAAGGTTTGTTTTAGCCTTTTGTAGCATTCTTGCCTTTTGTAGCATTTTGTAGTATCTTCTAGCACAGAAAGAAGTTTTTGTTGTTCCGTAGTCGTCATATTGATTCAATAATTCTATTTTTAGCTCGTAACTACGACTCCTTATCGCGTTGGAATGCAGCGAATCTTTTGTTCTCGTACTGATGACCCGGCCTACGGCAGGTATGCGAGCTGTCCGCAAAAAATCCGGCTTCGATTTCGACCGTATGTTTTAGGGGTTAAGGTTCACTATAACTGGGATATTGAGTGTGAAAGACGTGCGCTTGTTTACGATTTTATTTGCAACTGACATAGACATTTTACATTGAATATGATCGGCTAACTGAATGAGTGATGCATACAATTGCGTATAGCTATAGATCTATATGGTACGGTATAAGGGCGCGTTAAACAACATTAATATCATAACAATATTAATATCCACTGACATGCACACAGCGCCATCTAGCCCCATATTAATGGCCAGCTTGTAGTTACGGTACTAAATAACTGATAAACATACTTATATAATTTTTTTTCTGTAAATACATACATATTAAACATAGAAAAAACCCAGACATGACAAACAACCAACAGACATGTTCATGCACACAAATGTTTGTACAGCCCAGGGATCGAACCCGGAACCCTTGGTGTAGTTATGTTAGGAAATTTAATTATTTATATTTCGCTTGTAGCGCAAAATATAAATAATTAAATTTCCATTCACGTTGTTGCTGTCACTGTCGTAATTAATATTGTTTTGTTAATCTCCCGAACCATTACAAATGAATTGGCCACTTGAGCTTTTATAAATAGCAATAACAGGTCAAACTAAGAACCTCCTTTTTGAAGTCCCTTAAAAAGGAGGTACGGTGAAATAACTGAAAATATAACATTTATTTTTATCCACCTTCCTGTTTTCCTTCACCGTAAGAGCGTCGGATAACGTACATATATTTTCGAAAATTCTAAAACACATTGGTACGTGTCGGGATTTGAAACTCAGCCCTCCCGGTAGGAAGGCGACAGTCCACACCATTGAGCCACCGACGCTCTAATACAAATAATTAAACTTATTGTAGTATACGTTTATAGAAATCTATAAGCATGTACGTGTATCCTTCTTAAATATTTTCCCCATTTCAGCGACAGAGCTATAAAGAAAATTTGAATGAATGTATTTGAATACAAAAGCTAAGGAATAAAACTTAAGGTTAATTTTACTATCAGTGATTTCGAAAGTAGAGTTTGACATGAGATGACTAATTTATGATCTCCTTACATTTTGATATCTGAATAGGGGTCGACTTCATTAGAGTAGAATTCAATACTTAAGGCTCGATGGCTTCGCGGCGAGCACGTTCGGTTCAAGAACGCATACGTAAATACCAAAAAAGTCATACATATGGGTAACCGAATTATATTTGTGCCATTGTGTTACTTTTAAAGTACTTAATATTGTTACGAGCTGGAGGTTCCGGATAAATTATTGCCAAACACGAAGAATAAACACACTTTATTAATTAACCACTTTAAATTACACACAACACTAACACTCTCACTAATTAGTCAATTAATGCACGCACTATTATCCGTAATTAACACTGCACACTATAACACAACACTTGATGAGTCCTTATAATGTCCGCACACACACTAGTAATAATCATCGTTAACTCTTCACACTATTATCTCACACTCGACGATCCCTTATATGTCGCTTTATCACTCGCTTCTTCCTTGTAGTCGCAGGTACTTCGCTCTTCGTTCGCTCTTGAGTAGAACACAAGACTGCCGGCGAACCCATCGGCCCGCCTTATATACTTGTCCGCCCGCTAGGCTCGAAGCGTCGACGTCATTCTACATAGTTGGCGAAATATCTAGAACATGCTAGACTCTTTGCTAGTTGACAATTCGCATGTCATACTCTATGGTGGCCTGACGTCACATATAGCCGCCATATTTAATGTCAATTTTAATAACGTCAATTGTACAATGAATCGTGGAATGCCTCGTATTAGCATGTTTGCCTCCATACGGAAAATATTTCTTAGTGGTTCCCCGTCTAGCTTGTAGGTGTAATAATTTACTTATACAAACACAGATTAGAGCGTGTAGGGTTTTGGTGACGTGTTTACTCTCCATTTGCAGTGTACACCGCTAGGTGGTAGATAGTTTCGAAAGATCATTTGCAACTATTTCTATAAACACTTTATACTTGGCTGAGTTCAGTAGATTTATGTGCTTTAATACATAACACCCCAAAAAATAAAAGGATTCGTATGCTTACGTTATTTAAAAATTCATCATCATCAGCTCATTAAACGTCCCCACCAAGGGGCACGAGTCTACCGTACGTGTACCCTACACTGATTAGAAGACCGATGATCGACTTAAAAATTTCACACTTAAAATTCAGATTCCATGGTTGTATTTATTATATTTTTACACCAAGTGATCACTTTATATTCAAAATAAAGACATTCATTAACAGGATTTCTGCAACCGTGAGCAGTAAGCAGACATTAATAAACATGATTTGTGTTATTCGTCGTTGGCATTGGTTTAGAATTTCATTAAAACTCTAAAGTACAATTCATCTTGGTAGAAGCTTTGTTTCTAAATCATAAATAATAACAGTATGAGTTTAGTGTCTTAATATTAAATTGAATCAACTCAGCGCATACTAGTCTGTAGATTTATGATATCTACACACATTTTAGCAAGCGAAACAGAAACATTACCTATGAATGAGTAAAGTAAGATGCTAATATGTGATGTTTCAGCGACAAATTCTTTAACACTGTTATATACGATCTTATAACCGGTTGAGTAAGTTACACTTCAGTACAAAAAAGGTTTCTCTCTTCTCTTAAACCTATCGCAGTCCACTGCTGGGCATGTCCTCCCCTTTTGCGTTGGATACACCACTTTCCGCTTTCACCAGCAACCGACTAGTTGTGGGAACTCTGATGTGTGAATACTAT
>PQWD01007493.1:0-22252 GCA_019425675.1 Leucinodes orbonalis
GTTTCGAGACAAGATTTGGTATACGTCAAGGAATTCTTAATTTATCACTAAAATATTAGTAAATAGAGAAGACTCTTGATGGTAAGAGACAACTATCGCTTTAATTGCACTTGGTAATCCCAAAAATACATTTCTTGATTTAAAATCGAAATAGCACAGTTATTTTTTAATAACCTACTGTCCGGACCACATCAAAATACTAATAGCATTACTATTATAATTTATCATTTACATAAAGTTATTTATTTACCTAATTTAAAGTTAGTTTTGATACAATAATATAATCAGTCAAATGAGCTCACGTATTTGTGAAAATAAATAGCATACAAACAATTAGCAGCCATGCCAAACATTGTTTGAAGTTATTACAATATGCGTTTATATATTATGTTCTTCTTTGCTTTAGCATCGAATCCCTTCCTTTTGAACATGAGTTCGTTCCTTAATTGGAATGGGCCTGTGGAATACAACAGGATCTCAAAGTCGGTATCCGAAGCATTTTGCATGAAACCTGGCCTCGAAAATTACGTTCCTTTTGTCATAATAAAACCTTTTCACACATTGAATGCCATACTCGTATTTACGAGTACGCCATTTTATAAAAGGATGTCCACATTTTTTATAGTAGAATCCGGCTTACTACAATTATCCGGGGAGTAAATTGGTACGTCGGACTTCTGCAGATTTTACTGTACTTTCTTTAGGTTTCCATGCTCGTCGTCTTGTGGCAAGTTGTGCGGGAGGAGAGCGCATCTATATTGCCAACCCGTTGACGCTAACCAACTATAAGCGTGGAGTTTCCGCGGTTTATTCGATCTTTACTTATTGAACGCAAGAGAGTTCAGACACCAAATACTATCACAGGACAGTTGTGCAATGTTATCCCTTAGAATGCCAGGAATCCGGACACAATAGAACATATTGTTTCTGACGCCTTTAGATGTCATTGGCGTTCAATGGGTTAAAATGGTAGACAGCCCACCCTGGGGGGTTACCGCAATCACTTAAAACAGTATTGTTATAATGATACGTCAGCATTTTTGTACCAGAAAAGACGAACTTATATTATTGTAACACTATTTTAAGAGATGGCGGTAACCCCCCTAATCAGTATTTTGAAAAAAATGTTATGTATAGAGATTCCGTACCAATGTGTTTTCGAATATTCGAAATTATATGTACGTTATCCGACGCTCTTACTTTAAAGGAAAACATCGTGAGGGAACCTGCGCACGCCTGCGAAGAGATTCAAATTAGTGTGTTCAATTCAGTTAGTGTGGGCAACTAAGGCCTATACACTCTTTACGGGTAAGCTCGTGCCCCTCGGTGGGACGTTTATGAGCTGACGATGATGATTGAGATTCCAAGGCCTGTTTTTGAATGAAATGCTGATGCATTCGAATAAATGTAATCTTGGACTGTAATGATAGATAAAAATAAAATATATTTTTATTTACAACATTACATTATTCGGTAACTAAAATATATTACACCCTAAACACTTAAAACTGTAATTACTTAAGCAACACATCTAAAATGGTACCAACCAAGTGTGTTTGTTTATAATTAGAAAGAATGACAAAATGTATATTCGCAGTAAAATTATTGTTATCAATTGGTACCTTAATTATGAAGAGGACTATATTTATACAGGGTTCTTAGAATCTGATAAGTACCTGTCCGTTACATTGCCCATTATTATCTAAGAAAGCCAATTAATAGAGCCGAGTAATATTCTTACGTTATTAAAAACGATACTGTATTGAACAATAAATATGTATTTACGAGACAGGTGCTCGTCGACGGCAAGATTATCTGTAATTACTCCCTTGTCATAATTCATAATGAGAGCTTTTTGAATCTCACGTTTCACAATTTGTTATATCGCTTATTATGTCTGACGCGTTTCGTTTTCAATTTCTGTTGTTATTGTAGAATTTACAGCTGGTATTTTTGTATAGAAACGTATGTTAATACTATGCTTTTTCGTGTTAGAAATTAGGCAAATTTAAATTAATGTAATATATTGTAAGAAAACAATGAAAACCTCATTGTTAAGTTTTTTTTTTTCAAATGATTTAAGACAAATTACCCTGTGTAGTAATAGTTATTTGTTCATAGTTAGTGTTTCATTGTATTAAATGTAAATTTTGCAGCACATAATTTTAGAAGTGGTGAACTTAATGGGCTCTGGGACTAAGCATGTATCGAGTATGTCATAAGTTAGGAAATTTATTGTGACTAATTTTGCGGAATCATTGAATTCTAAACACTATATGAATATACGAATAGGCAAAACGAGATACAAAAAGTGTCAAAATTTTAAAATAATTACACTTTTAACACATTGATATAACCTGGTCATTGTTATAACGTAAATTGTTAAAATTTTGGTAAATCTAGGTCAAGGTTGTTGCACGACCTTTGCAGGATAAGAATTTTCGATGAGGTAAGTTTTCAAATAAAAGGAAAAGGCAACAAAAGTTACCGACATAGTTTATTGGAACAGAAAGTTAAAGCCGTTGTGGTGATTGAATACTATAACAGCCATGGTTCATGTGCAGATATAAATCTTGCACTTCAAAATACCTGCCCCTGAGACGATGGTCTGCAGTTACACCATCGGGCAAAAGCCAAATACAAATAAATAAAGTATTTCGATGAAATCAGAATAAGTACCGTGCCGCAAACGCTCGCCGCATGAGATGTAATCTCGCTCATTAACAACACTTCGGAAATCGAAAAAGTATTTTGCGTGCATAGGCCTCCCGGGAAGCGCGGCCAATTGTGCGGCCCGGTCCTTTTATAATAACGGCCAAGCTCTCCAAAGTTAAAGAAATGTAGGAAGCTCTGAATAAATAATGGAGCCCTGGAAGTTTTACGGATATTGAGTTTGTTCTGAAGCGGCCAATATTAGCACCGTCAGGTGCATCACGACAATGTTGGTCGAGGCCGTTATGTTGACATAGGCACAGATAATATGTTTCGAGATCACTACAACCGTAAAACTCCAAAAACCCTTAAGATTCCGGGTAAGACACCATTACCATAATAAATATGCAGTATAAACATCTACTACAACTAAGAGCGTAGGTGGCTCATTGGTGTGAGATCTTGTCTTCTGATCTGGAGGATGCAAATTCAGAAATAAGTTTCAGAAGTTATATGTACGTTTAACTAAGTACGGTGAAGGAAAACATCGTGAAGAAACCTCCGCAGGCCTATGAAGAGTCAATCTGCACTAGACCCGCGGGGATGACTAAGTCTAAATACCCTTTACGAGTAGTAGGTAGGCTCGTGCCCCTCGGTGGGGACGTTTAATGAGCTGATGATGATAAATATGCTCACACTGTCCTTCGTTTTAATTGTATTTACAATTAAGCAGTATCTTAGTAAAGATATCCGTTCATTAACTTTCATATTACAGTATACGTTCATAAGTTTTGTCAACTGATGGATAGTGGCACGCCTGACCATGACAGAGGGAGTGTCAAAGGGAATCAATGACTATAGATAGCTTATTATTTTCCATCAACACAGTCCTGCGACCGTATTCAGAAACGGCAGATGTTAATTATATATTGTACTATATTAACTATGTAATTTAACTTACGTCTCTTATAATTGTAAAGCTTAATTAAGCTTAACACTGTTACTGTGTAGCAAAAATGGGAAAATTGAAAGAGATAAATACAAAATAATAATTAAACCCTCGTGATAGGACCTTTGTAATTTTTTATGGGAGTTCAGAGAATTTTAACTATCAAGGAATACTATTACAAAAATGTGACCTCTTTCTACGCTAGTCTCTTAAAACAGCAATAAATTATACTGCAGTATAGATATTATATAATGAATAGCGTCAATGTACACATGATTTTGTATTACCACTTGGAAGTGGTAAAACAAAATCATGTTTACATTTCTATCAAAAATTCGAACAGGTTGAAGCGTAAAAAGGACACAGGCACTCACCACACAAGCTGGTCAACCGGTATGCATTATGAATGGATGCAAGTTTAAATGCCCTCTCAGACAATTCGCTTGCGCCCGAAAATGCTGCATGCATAGTGATGACCCAGTGTCCCAGACTGCACGTGTGAATATTTACAAGACAAGGTTTTGGATATACAACGAAAAGAATTGATGTGACGAGACACTGTTTTACGTTTACTATATTATTAAATACATATTTATTCATAAATATCGGAGTGCCATGTTTTGACAGGAATGAGCTGTCTCGACCGTAGTAATAACATAGCCTCCAAAATTAACATAGCCATGATTGACGTCTTATATAATTTATAAAATTATTTATCCATCTTTAAGTTAAAATTTCATCAAACACGAAACTATTGTGAACTTGACAACGACGATAACCCTACACTTCTTAACCGTTTAGTAGGTGGTTTCCAACATTATTAATAAGACTCCTGGGAGTACGCTATACCATTATTTACTAGGCAATACAACAACAATGTGTATATTACGCACTTTGTGTACAAGGGACTATCTAGCCGAGTAAGTAATGATCCGACTGAAATTTCAAACATTATATTCATGGTAACGAAGCCCCTAAAGTGGGTACGTAACGCCACTAACGAGTTGTTGTGCTTCAATACAGATAGTCTGTTATTTTGTTAATGGAACGAAATAGGTACTGTAATGAGTTTGTATATATAACATATAACTTGTATATATAACTTTGTGGATAGGTGTATGATATACTTGCAGAATCTGTATAAAGAGAGTCATTTACATAAATCTCTGGATCACAAAATTTAAGTGACAGAGGACTGGTTACTGATGCCTCTGGACCGATGAAGCAGAGAATGGAGGCTGCACATATGCAAATGTAGTTTTTTCACGCTATCTATTTCGTTGGGTCTTTGCCTTGCAAAAAGCCGCAAGTAGAAGATGGCTGTGGCAAGCCGAGGGTCAGAATTCTGGTCTAAATTACAGAAACTCAACCTCATGCAGCTGACAACGATATCTTAAAGTTAGTGAGTGATGGAAGTAGGAAACATCTATCTTGTTAAACCCACCTTATTAAAATCCTCTTCACTACTTTTCGACCCTTTATTATCGTTCTAGACGAGTCAACCCACGGAATAAAAATTTAAATATGATTTATGTAATATTGAAAATATAGTTTATAGACATAATTATGCTAGATATATAGTATAGTATTGAGACTTCTACTCGTACTATGTTTTTTTTTACGTTCGTACCTGCATTTGGGCAGTACGCTCTAGCAAGAAAAAGAAGTGAACCGACATTAAAATAAATATTTTTGTCACAACTATGAAGGTACATAGTGTCGATGGAAAAGACACACTCATAATCTCGATACACCAAATATACACTGCAATAAACCCTAGTGATATTCATTGCTTTTCCCAGGATACTTGAATTAAGTCTTGGGAAAAGCCAGTATTAAATGAAATGTACGAGAACGTCCTCATTTCTACACTGCGGACGCCACTACGCTCGCCTAGGGATCCAGCTCTGCAGAACGTTATAAAGTAGCATTGTATTTTTAATCTAGGCATGTTAATTTTTCCTTAATATAATGTTTCTTTTATGAAGCTGTTCGTGTTGGACGCGCCCATGGAGGGTCCGCAGCAGCAAGTAATACTTATATTATAAAATATTAGGCACCTACTACAGATTTATAATGAGAAAATAGTGATTCACCGTTTATGACGTATAAAGATATCGTTTAAAGCAAATTTCGTTGGTAGGTTTTATGATAATGTACATCTTATTATTATTATTTTATTCTATCAATCCCATATTTTAAAAGTTAGAGGGGGGACAATTTTTTCAACTTTGGAAGTGTCTCTCGCGCAAACTATTCAATTCATAAAAAAAACGATATGAAACTTCAATATTTTTTACGACCTAGAAATTATTTTTAACCCATGTCAGATGAAAAAAAATCAGATTCAGTACAATGTGTGAGAAACCGCAATTTTTCTTCAATTTTTTCAAGTTTCATATCAAGCCCTTATAGCGGTTACCAGAATACATACTCTTACAAAGTTTGAACCGTGTACTGCTAATACTTTCGGAGAAAAAAGAATCTGTAAGGGTTCCTTTTTTTGCCATTTAGCTATGGAAACCTAAAAAGTTGAGCAATTATTAATTAAGTTAATAGCACTGTCAACTGGTAAATGTGACTTTTAATGAGCATTTTGTTGGTTGACTGTCAAAACTATACTGACCAACACTCACTGTTTAAGAATCTGTCTATCAGAGACAATTGCCTATAATGTAATGGAAAAGCGATTGAAAAGGCTACCAATGAAAATTTGATCTTCTCTCATTTAAAATTTTAATTAATTTCCCCTTTTAGTTTCTGGATCATAAATTATATACGTATAATGTACATCTTATTTAGCGATAACTATTTACATACTATCAGAGTAATTTTCATGAATATTATATTCATGGAAATTCCAGGAAGCAATCGCTCACACTACCTTCGGACCACAAGGGCGATCTTTAATTTTTTCAGAGGATCACTATTTGGACAAATTGTAGCCATTCATTATGAATGAATACAGGTTAGCTGCTCAGTAATTCAGTAGTGTCTGAATCCTCTTCCACTCCATTAAATTTGCGATGTGTTGGGACAGACATTTTGGTATCACATTTAATCTTCGACCAATTTTAGAGGCCATGATTGAAATAATTGAGGGGTCTTGAGTATGGCTGTACCTTATATAGGACTTATTTACTTTAGAAAGTACTTTGAGGTAAAATGATTAAGTTTGTACCGACTCTCACTATCTGATTTGAGAATCTTGTAAGTACAAAACAATAGCTTCTCTTGTACTCCATTGAATCAATACTAATAATGTTTTCATTATGCCAAAGTCCCCGGTTTTTACCACATTTTTCAAATGAAAAAATTAAAGTGTTTAATCAGTTTAGGTCCTTACAGAACACTTATGAATGTCAAATGAAGCTACCACTGAAAAACATCTACAAATTTATTTATAAAAATTGGTGTGAATATGGTGTGACCTGAAGCAGAAAGCATACCTTATATTTTAGGATATATTAAAACGTAACTCAATTTTATAGATGTCTTTATTTTAACGTTTATGTGAGTATCCCAATCGGAACGCAAGCTCAAGATTTGTACATTGTAATTGATTTGCTAGGCTCTGGAATATTCTTCGCGATTGAGTGATGTAAAGAGAAGCTCGCTAATAATGTGAAACAAAAAAATAAAATAGAATCGGAGAGTCAATGAAAATACAGCTCTATTTGGCGAAAGCACACGCTTCGAAGCGTTAGCTTTTTTAAGATAACTCATGTTTTGTATATACTTTTTATGGCTACATTAATTAGGTTTCTCAAACCATAGCCTTTCTTACAACAAGAGATTAACTTAGTAGGTAGGTCATTATCAAAGAAAATTGTGTAAAATTGTGTATAATATTACCTAATTTGTAACTATCACGTTACTTGTCCTAATAAAATNATACATTTCTTGATTTAAAATCGAAATAGCACAGTTATTTTTAATAACCTACTGTCCGGACCACATCAAAACTAATAGCATTACTATATATAATTTATCATTTACATAAAGTTATTTATTTACCTTATTTTAAGTTAGTTTTGATACAATAATATAATCAGTCAAATGAGCTCACGTATTTGTGAAAATAAATAGCATACAAACAATTAGCAGCCATGCCAAACATTGTTTGAAGTTATACAATATGCGTTTATATTATTGTTCTTCTTGCTTTAGCATCGAATCCCTTCCCTTTTGAACATGAGTTCGTTCCTTAATTGGAATGGGCCTGTGGAATACAACAGGATCTCAAAGTCGGTATCCGAAGCATTTTGCATGAAACCTGGCCTCGAAAATTACGTTCCTTTTGTCATAATAAAACCTTTTCACACATTGAATGCCATACTCGTATTTACGAGTACGCCATTTTATAAAAGGATGTCCACATTTTTATAGTAGAATCCGGCTTACTACAATTATCCGGGGAGTAAATTGGTACGTCGGACTTCTGCAGATTTTACTGTACTTTCTTTAGGTTTCCATGCTCGTCGTCTTGTGGCAAGTTGTGCGGGAGGAGAGCGCATCTATATTGCCAACCCGTTGACGCTAACCAACTATAAGCGTGGAGTTTCCGCGGTTTATTCGATCTTTACTTATTGAACGCAAGAGAGTTCAGACACCAAATACTATCACAGGACAGTTGTGCAATGTTATCCCTTAAAATGCCAGGAATCTGGACACAATAGAACATATTGTTTCTGACGCCTTTAGATGTCATTGGCGTTCAATGGGTTAAAATGGTAGACAGCCCACCCTGGGGGGTTACCGCAATCACTTAAAACAGTATTGTTATAATGATACGTCAGCATTTTTGTACCAGAAAAGACGAAGTTATATTATTGTAACACTATTTTAAGAGATGGCGGTAACCCCCCTAATCAGTATTTTGAAAAAAATGTTATGTATAGAGATTCCGTACCAATGTGTTTTCGAATATTCGAAATTATATGTACGTTATCCGACGCTCTTACTTTAAAGGAAAACATCGTGAGGAAACCTGCGCACGCCTGCGAAGAGATTCAAATTAGTGTGTTCAATTCAGTTAGTGTGGGCAACTAAGGCCTATACACTCTTTACGGGTAAGCTCGTGCCCCTCGGTGGGACGTTTATGAGCTGACGATGATGATTGAGATTCCAAGGCCTGTTTTTGAATGAAATGCTGATGCATTCGAAATAAATGTAATCTTGGACTGTAATGATAGATAAAAATAAAATATATTTTTATTTACAACATTACATTATTATTACCAGAGTGCGTGGCAGTCCTAATAGCTTGTTGAGAGTGATAGCGGAGAGGTTTGACTCATGCTTTATGCGACACTGGTGGGTTTGTTAAAATGAGTTGTATTATGTACCCAGAAATGTAATTATATTAAGTGATATTAATATACTAAAAAAAAATCACTAACATATTTTATAAGAAAAAAAAATTGTTACTAAATTCCTGTGGACCATAATTATGCTGTCGAATAATAAATTATTATTATTTTTAGGGTATCAACATATTTTCACAGCATTACTATTATTATTATTATTTATTCGTAACTAAAATATATTACACCCAAACACTTAAAACTGTAATTACTTAAGCACACATCTAAAATGGTACCAACCAAGTGTGTTTGTTTATAATTAGAAAGAATATGACAAAATGTATATCGCAGTAAAATTATTGTTATCAATTGGTACCTTAATTATGAAGAGGACTATATTTATACAGGTTCTTAGAATAATTAAATATCTGATAAGTACCTGTCCGTTACATTGCCATTATTATCTAGAGAAGCCAATTATAGAGCCGAGTAATATTCTTACGTTTAAAAACGTACTGTATTGAACAATAAATATGTATTTACGAGACAGGTGCTCGTCGACGCAAGATATCTGTAATTATCCTTGTCAATAATTCATAATGAGAGCTTTTTGATCTCACGTTTCACAATTTGTTATATCGCTTATTATGTCTGACGCGTTTCGTTTTCAATTTCTGTTGTTATATGTAGAATTTACAGCTGGTATTTTTTGTATAGAAGTATGTTAATACTATGCTTTTTCGTGTTAAAGAACAATGAAAAACCTCATGTTAGTATTTTTTTTTTCAAATGATTTAAGACAAATTACCTTGTAGTAATAGTTATATTGTTCATAGTTAGTGTTTCATTGTATTAAATGTAAATTTTGCAGCACATAATTTTAGAAGTGGTGAACTTAATGAGCTCTGGGACTAAGCATGTATCGAGTATGTCATAAGTTTGGAAATTTATTGTGACTAATTTTGCGGAATCATTGAATTCTAAACACATATGAATATTTCGAATAGACAAACGAGATACAAAAGTGTCAAAATTTTAAAATAATTACACTTTTAACACATGATATAAACCTGGTCATTGTTATAAGAGTGACATTTGACAAGACCAAAGTCATGTCTAATACCATGTCGTACCTATACCGATATTAGTTGGAAGTTCTGTCCTCGAAGTTGTAGACGAATATGTGTACCTGGACAGGTAGTCCAAATGGGTAGGTTCAATTTCGAGAAGGAGGTTTCTCGTCGAATTCAATTAGGATGGGCAGCGTTCGGGAAGTTAAGGCAGATCTTTTCGTCCAATAACTCAGTGTCTCAAGACGAAGGTCTTTGACCAGTGTGTTTGCAGTTATGACATACGGAAGGAAACGTGGTCGTTCACCAAGGGCCTCTTGAATGGACTCATAGGTTGCTCAGCGTGCTATGGAGAGGGCTATGTTAGTGTATCCTACGCGATAAAATCCGAAACGAGGATATTCGTAGAGAACTAGGGTGACCGACATAGCCCAGAGGATTAGCAAGTTGAAGTGGCAGTGGGCAGGGCACATAGTGCGTAGAACGATGGCCGATGGGCGGAAGGTTCGAGTGCGTCCACGTAACGGAAAGCGAAGCGTAGGCCGACCCTAACCAGATGGACGGATGATCTGGTTAAGGTGGCGGTAGCAGATGGATGTCAACTGCAAGGGATCGGTCCGCGTGGAAATCATTAGGGAGGCTTCGTTCAGCAGTGGACATAATTAGGCTGTAATGATGATGATGATGATTGTTATAACGTAAATTGTTAAAATTTTGGTAAATCTAGGTCAAGGTTGTTGCACGACCTTTGCAGGATAAGAATTTTCGATGAGGTAAGTTTTCAAATAAAAGGAAAAAGGCAACAAAAGTTACCGACATAGTTCATTGGAACAGAAAGTTAAAGCCGTTGTGGTGATTGAATATTATAACAGCCATGGTTCATGTGCAGATGTAAATCTTGCACTTCAAAATACCTGCCCCTGAGACGATGGTCTGCAGTTACACCATCGGGCAAAAGCCAAATACAAATAAATAAAGTATTTCGATTAAATCAGAATAAGTACCGTGCCGCAAACGCTCGCCGCATGAGATGTAATCTCGCTCATTAACAACACTTCGGAAATCGAAAAAGTATTTTGCGTGCATAGGCCTCCCGGGAAGCGGGGCCAATTGTGCGGCCCGGTCCTTTTATAATAACGGCTAAGCTCTCCAAAGTTAAAGAAATGTAGGAAGCTCTGAATAAATAATGGAGCCCTGGAAGTTTTACGGATATTGAGTTTGTTCTGAAGCGGCCAATATTAGCACCGTCAGCTGCATCGCGACAATGGTGGTCGAGGCCGTTATGTTGACATAGGTACAGATAATATGTTTTATCACATGTTTCGAGTTCACTACAACCGTACAACTCCAAAAAACCCTTAAGATTCCGGGTAAGACACCATTACCATAATAAATATGCAGTATAAACATCTACTACAACTAAGAGCGTAGGTGGCTCATTGGTGTGAGATCTTGCCTTCTGATCTGGAGGATGCAGGTTCAGAAATAAGTTTCAGAAGTTATATGTAAGTTTAACTGAGTACGGTGAAGGAAAACATCGTGAAGAAACCTCCGCAAGCCTATGAAGAGTCAATCCGCACTAGACCCGCGGGGATGACTAAGTCTAAATACCCTTTACGGGTAGTAGGTAGGCTCGTGCCCCTCGGTGGGGACGTTTAATGAGCTGATGATGATAAATATGCTCACACTGTCCTTCGTTTTATTTGTATTTACAATTAAGCAGTATCTTAGTAAAGATATCCGTTTATTAACTTTCATATTACAGTATACGTTCATAAGTTTTGTCAACTGATGGATAGTGGCACGTCTGACCATGACAGAGGGAGTGTCAAAGGGAACCAATGACTACAGATAGCTTATTATTTTCCATCAACACAGTCCTGCGACCGTATTCAGAAACGGCAGATGTTAATTATATATTGTACTATACTAACTATGTAATTTAACTTACGTCTCTTATAATTGCAAAGCTTAATTAAGCTTAACACTGTTTATACTGTGTAGCAAAAATGGGAAAATTGAAAGAGATAAATACAAAATAATAATTAAACCCTCGTGATAGGACCTTTGTAAATTTTTATGGGAGTTCAGAGAATTTTAACTATCAAGGAATACTATTACAAAAATGTGACCTCTTTCTACGCTAGTCTCTTAAAACAGCAATAAATTATACTGCAGTATAGATATTATATAATGAATAGCGTCAATGTACACATGATTTTGTATTACCACTTGGAAGTGGTAAAACAAAATCATGTTTACATTTCTATCAAAAATTCGAACAGGTTGAAGCGTAAAAAGGACACAGGCACTCACCACACAAGCTGGTCAACCGGTATGCATTATGAATGGATGCAAGTTTAAATGCCCTCTCAGACAATTCGCTTGCGCCCGAAAATGCTGCATGCATAGTGATGACCCAGTGTCCCAGACTGCACGTGTGAATATTTACAAGACAAGGTTTTGGATATACAACGAAAAGAATTGATGTGACGAGACACTGTTTTACGTTTACTATATTATTAAATACTTATTTATTCATAAATATCGGAGTGCCATGTTTTGACAGGAATGAGCTGTCTCGACCGTAGTAATAACATAGCCTCCAAAATTAACATAGCCATGATTGACGTCTTATATAATTTATAAAATTATTTATCCATCTTTAAGTTAAAATTTCATCAAACACGAAAATATTGTGAACTTGACAACGACGATAACCCTATACTTCTTAACCGTTTAGTAGGTGGTTTCCAACATTATTAATAAGTCTCCTGGGAGTACGCTGTACCATTATTTACTAGGCAATACAACAACAATGTGTATATTACGCACTTTGTGTACAAGGGACTATCTAGCCGAGTAAGTAATGATCCGACTGAAATTTCAAACATTATATTCATGGTAACGAAGCCCCTAAAGTGGGGTACGTAACGCCACTAACGAGTTGTTGTGCTTCAATACAGATAGTCTGTTATTTTGTTAATGGAACGAAATAGGTACTGTAATGAGTTTGTATATATAACATATATAGGCAATTCGGATTTATAGGGAACTCCTATAAATCCGAATTGCCAATATATTTATTAATGTCCCAGTACACTTAACTTTGTGGATAGGTGTATGATATACTTGCAGACTCTGTATAAAGAGAGTCATTTACATAAATCTCTGGATCACAAAATTTAAGTGACAGAGGACTGGTTACTGATGCCTCTGGACCGATGAAGCAGAGAATGGAGGCTGCACATATGCAAATGTAGTTTTTCACGCTATCTATTTCGTTGGGTCTTTGCCTTGCAAAAAGCCGCAAGTAGAAGATGGCTGTGGCAAGCCGAGGGTCAGAATTCCTGGTCTAAATTACAGAAACTCAACCTCATGCAGCTGACAACGATATCTTAAAGTTAGTGAGTGATGGAAGTAGGAAACATCTATCTTGTTAAACCCACCTTATTAAAATCCTCTTCACTACTTTTCGACCCTTTATTATCGTTCTAGACGAGTCAACCCACGGAATAAAAATTTAAATATGATTTATGTAATATTGAAAATATAGTTTATAGACATAATTATGCTAGATATATAGTATAGTATTGAGACTTCTACTCGTACTATGTTTTTTTTTACGTTCGTACCTGCATTTGGGCAGTACGCTCTAGCAAGAAAAAGAAGTGAACAGACATTAAAATAAATATTTTTGTCACAACTATGAAGGTACATAGTGTCGATGGAAAAGACACACTCATAATCTCGATACACCAAATATACACTGCAATAAACCCTAGTGATATTCATTGCTTTTCCCAGGATACTTGAATTAAGTCTTGGGAAAAGCCAGTATTAAATGAAATGTACGAGAACGTCCTTCATTTCTACACTGCGGACGCCACTACGCTCGCCTAGGGATCCAGCTCTGCAGAACGTTATAAAGTAGCATTGTATTTTTAATCTAGGCATGTTAATTTTTCCTTAATATAATGTTTCTTTTATGAAGCTGTTCGTGTTGGACGCGCCCATGGAGGGTCCGCAGCAGCAAGTAATACTTATATAATAAAATATTAGGTACCTACTACAGATTTATAATGAGAAAATAGTGATTCACCGTTTATGACGTATAAAGATATCGTTTAAAGCAAATTTCGTTGGTAGGTTTTATGATAATGTACATCTTATTATTATTATTTTATTCTATCAATCCCATATTTTAAAAGTTAGAGGGGGGACAATTTTTTCAACTTTGGAAGTGTCTCTCGCGCAAACTATTCAATTCATAAAAAAAACGATATGAAACTTCAATATTTTTTACGACCTAGAAATTATTTTAACCCATGTCAGATGAAAAAAAATCAGATTCAGTACAATGTGTGAGAAACCGCAATTTTTCTTCAATTTTCATTTCATATCAAGCCCTATAGCGGTTACCAGAATACATACTCTTACAAAGTTTGAACCGTGTACTGCTAATAGTTTCGGAGAAAAAAGAATCTGTAAGGGTTCCTTTTTTTGCCATTTAGCTATGGAAACCTAAAAAGTTGAGCAATTATTAATTAAGTTAATAGCACTGTCAACTGGTAAATGTGACTTTTAATGAGCATTTTGTTGGTTGACTGTCAAAACTATACTGACCAACACTCACTGTTTAAGAATCTGTCTATCAGAGACAATTGCCTATAATGTAATGGAAAAGCGATTGAAAAGGCTACCAAAGAAATTGATCTTCTCTCATATAAAATTTTAATTAATTTCCCCTTTTTAGTTTCTGGATCATAAATTATATACGTATAATGTACATCTTATTTAGCGATAACTATTTACATACTATCAGAGTAATTTTCATGAATATTATATTCATGGAAATTCCCAGGAAGCTATCGCTCACACTACCTTCGGACCACAAGGGCGATCTTTAAGTTTTTTCAGAGGATCGCTATTTGGACAAATGGTAGCCATTCATTATGAATGAATACAGGTTAGCTGCTCACCGCGGGTAATTCAGTAGTGTCTGAATCCTCTTCCACTCCATTAAATTTGCGGATGTGTTGGGACAGACATTTTGGTATCACATTTAATCTTCGACCAATTTTAGAGGCCATGATTGAAATAATTGAGGGGTCTTGAGTATGGCTGTACCTTATATAGGACTTATTTACTTTAGAAAGTACTTTGAGGTAAAATGATTAAGTTTGTACCGACTCTCACTATCTGATTTGAGAATCTTGTAAGTACAAAACAATAGCTTCTCTTGTACTCCATTGAATCAATACTAATAATGTTTTCATTATGCCAAAGTCCCCGGTTTTTACCACATTTTTCAAATGAAAAAATTAAAATGTTTAATCAGTTTAGGTCCTTACAGAACACTTATGAATGTCAAATGAAGCTACCACTGAAAAACATCTACATACATTTATTTTATAAAAATTGGTGTGAATATGGTGTGACCTGAAGCAGAAAGCATACCTTATATTTTAGGATATATTAAAACGTAACTCAATTTTATAGATGTCTTTATTTTAACGTTTATGTGAGTATCCCAATCGGAACGCAAGCTCAAGATTTGTACATTGTAATTGATTTGCTAGGCTCTGGAATATTCTTCGCGATTGAGTGATGTAAAGAGAAGCTCGCTAATAATGTGAAACAAAAAAATAAAATAGAATCGGAGAGTCAATGAAAATACAGCTCTATTTGATGAAAGCACACGCTTCGAAGCGTTAGCTTTTTTAAGATAACTCATGTTTTGTATATACTTTTTTATGACTACATTGATTAGGTTTCTCAATACCATAGCCTTTCTTACAACAAGAGATTAACTTAGTAGGTAGGTTATTATCAAAGAAAATTGTGTATAATATTACCTAATTTGTAACTATCACGTTACTTTGTCCTAATAAAATTTGTTCATTCCAGAGTAGAAAAAAAATTAAGGTCTAGTCTTATTTTAAATGTAAGACGTGTAGAAGCCTAAGTATTAATAAATATAATTTTTACATCACTTACTTTGTACATATATTTTCAATATAAGAAAAATCCCAACCTTCCATAACCAGTTTATCTTTTCATTTACATACTTAATCCTATTAGAAACGCTTTTATCGGTGAGAACCGTGAAAAATTTTTTATTAGCTAAGCTATAAATGACGTGGCTTGCTATTTTCAGATATGTATAATTTGTAAGCGATACTTTTTTTTAACCTTCTTAATTTTATGGTACCGAAGTATACATTAAAATTTCAACAAGCTTAATCTATTTAATGTTTAGTAAAATCTTGCTAATATTTTATAATTTCGCTTTTCATCATCAGTTTTAGGGTTTATATTATTTAATAGTATTTATTGTTTCCTGGCATTTATTGTGACATTGTCTGTACTAGCAATCTGAAGACATAGGCCGTATATCGTCACCACTATGAAGAAGGTTAACAGTTAGGTCGATTGTGTTTGTGGTAATATCTTGTAGATCGGGGTATTTCATAAGGAGTACAAACAATAGTTTAGTCGGTTTAATATGTATAAATTTACTTTGATTTAGAATCAACACTATTAAAAATAAAATAAAAAGTTCAGCAAAAAGCGTTAAATGTACATGTTACGGGCACGTTGAAATAAAATGTTTTTTTTTTCAGCGAATAACTTAAAGTGATTAGCGTAAGTTCGTTTTTCCTTAGAAGTTGTTTTGCCTTAAATCTGAACATTAATTAATTGAATAGGTTGATATTAAAAGAATTCAATTATTATTTTTCGTTTAACTATATGCCGATTATTTAACAAACTTTATTGCATGACTTGTATGATAGTTGATTAAAGACAGGGCGAAAGTGTGGAAGCATGCCTTTCTTAAGTTTAAAAAAAACATGTTTCTTGCAGAATGAGAACAAGCAACAATGAGTACCTATTATAAATAACGACAGATTGCATTCCATAAATAACTGTCATCTACCAGATTAGCTAATTGGTGCCATCAAATCCTAATGACTTTCAATATCGCCTTCGTAATCAGACTTTCATATCGATCCAGGTAAAATATTAAGCTATTAATAACAACATTTTACTCTGAAAATATATTGGATGAAATTAATATTTCATCCTAAGGCTATAAATATGTACATCTTTAGAGCAGAGAAACTACCTACCAAATTTTAATCTCAGTTCTGAAACATCTCTCAAATGAAAACCGTACCTTAGTATTTTGTATCTCAATTAGTGTCTTTAAATAGATACAGCTTACGCGTCTACTAACAACCATCCATTCATTTGCAATATTTTAACTAAATTTAAAACAGATGTTTTTAAAAATAAAATATTAATAATCCTAAAGATTGTAAGTGTTGTGATTTAAATTACATAAATAATAAGATGTTGTATATTTTATTCAACATATTTTATATGTATGTTAAAATTTTGGTTACATCAAAAATCCACAGTTTGTGGCAATGCAATATACCTACATGATATTGTAGCATGGACTAATGTTAATGAATACCAATTTAGAGTAAAGTTTTTATAATGGATACTATGCTGAAGGTTCCAGGTAATACAATGTCGCCTCAAGGATCTTATCTACCCGTGGTTTGGCATCATTTAAAATTCAAATTACACACAGGTATTTATAGTGCATGAAAAAAAAATACAAAAACCAATGCTCTTGCGATTACGGGGAAGAAATATGAATGATTTCCAATTTGATAGTTACATGAACTCGTAAATGGGAAAAACTTAGTAACAACCGCGGAATTAAGTGACGCGCATGGGGCGAAACCCAATCCAAGTGGACTGATAACGTGGAGGTGGAAAATAGCCGATGGAAGGTGACTGCTAGGGTGAGAACCAAATAGAGGTCATTTTAGAAGGCGGTTATATTTGCTTCATTCGAACTTTTCTACTAAAATGTTTATTATGCTTTAGGGTGAAAGATCAAATGGCTCGTCTGATGATAATTGACAATGTCGCCGCCAGCGAAAAGCGTTCTCTTTTAATGTGAATACCTACGCTCATTTTAAACCCTATAACCGCCAGGATTCCGGACACAATAGAAAATCAATTGTTTCTGTTAAATATATCCATATCAGCGGCGGTTAAAGGAACGCCAGATCGTAACGTTCTGTTTATGTGCAATTTAGATTACTTACCAGTTGATATAATTTACCAGCATTAAAACATATAAATACGATAAACAGATTGATAACTGTACAGACATTTTAAGATGCAACTCAACAACGTCTGTAACTTGCAAAATGTTGTGTAATCTTTGGCAACAAATAAAATACCGACTTTATGAAATCAGTGGACTACGTTGATATTTAAAGTGCGTAATATAACGTTAATGATGATTATATCTCAAAATTCTCATATTTTTCACTAAAGTTCATAAAATAATTACAAAAAAAGTTAAACTAGAACAGATGGAAAATTAAATTGCTTGACCTATTCAAAGCTGCCGAGGTGAGGTTTAAACTTTGAAATAAATCCCCAAACTCCATCACTTAAATAGAATATCAGTTATAATCACAATCGTCTCTAAGAATTACAACTTTTTCATCACCGAGTTCACAAAGCCTGGAAGAAAGACTTAACTCTCGGAGTGCCGTTTAGCAAGTTTGTGCAATTTTACACAAAGGGATTAATACAATTTCCGTGGGGGCTGGAAAAGCGGGTTGGAAACTTAAACTTCGCTAAGGAGCAAATGTAAGTGCACCTAAGTAATAAATTTCCTAATTTATAATGGATAATTGTGATTACGTCAAAGATATTTTTATCAGGTTATCGATCGAAGTAATGTGTTCAATCTCAAAAGGCGGCTACAGAAAAAACGTGGGTGGTAAAAGTAAAGGGGAACAGCGAAGCCATATTTTTTTTATGTATAACACAATGTAATTAATATGCATTTCGACCCTTCAAAGATACCTATGACTACGTATTAATATACACAAACAAACTGTTGTATCAATACAAAACATAGTCGTATTTTCTGTCCGTGTGCGTTTAAATCTTTAGAACTACACATCGGATTTTGATGCGATTTTTTCAATAGATAGAGTGTTTCAAGAGGAAGTTATGTACGTACAATTATATCCATTAAATAGTGGAAAAATACTGTTGGCAATAATTTCATTTTATCCACTTAAACATTGAAATCGCAGGCTGAACCCTACAAGATTTATCAAAATAATGTACTTAGTATGGTATACATTAAAAAGGTCTACAAAAACTCTGCGATGGTGTATGTTTATCTCTTATGGACATCCCACAATTTTTTTTTGTCATTTACTTTTACGACAAATATTACCTAATTTTCGAAGCGATTTTAACCAATACAGCAATTATCCTTATCCTTACTTTAAATACATTGTTGATTTCATATAGATCTATGAAGCCCTTGACAGCATGCCATTTCAATATTACATATTAATTTACAGATTTCGAAATTGCTGTACGTAGCGTTCACAGCACGGGATCGTGCCCTATTACGAATATCACCATTGCACATGTGTGAAGCGGGTCGCTAGTAAGATTAGTAAATTTACTTTCAAGTATATTTACTATCTATCTTACTAGCGACCCGCTTTGCACGGGTGCAAATATACTTGCCAGTCCAAAGTTTTAAATAAGGATTTCCAACTTATTTAAATTGTTCTTAAAGAACAAGTGTACTGTAGGTATTAATAGTATTTGCTTATTATTATAGAAGAAGCGAATCGCAACTACAATAAAATTTCTTCTTACACCAAAAGCATAACGGTATGTATATATGTGTCCAATTGATACTTAATATTTTGCAATGTTCTTTAAAATACATTGAAACTGACCGAGAATCGCAAATAGCACGTTGCAACCGGGACAAAATTGGAGCAATCTTATTTTCACAATAGTTTTACATGGGCGGCACACGTTTTCCGTGTAAACAGTACGGTTGTACGCTGGTAACCTTAATCCGACCGTCTGGGACAACGAGTAGATACCAACAAATGGATAATCAATAGAACCCTGAACCGTAAACCTCTTTTAAATAATGAGAGGTGAGCTGGGATGCAGGTAAAGGGAATTTTGCTTTTAGTTCATTGTGAATAATGATGTTAAGGGTTGTAAGCTTATTTCAACTACCTCTTCTCTATCTGTTTACGTTGCCTAGTTGTCCAAGCGTTAAGATCGGAGCATGATGCGGGGATTGAGGGTTCAAATCCCATGAGATGATCCCAACACAGCCTGTGTTGGTAAAGCCACTTTCAGATAATTTTCCTAGTTTGGTAAAGGCATTGCAGACTAAATACCTCTATAAAACTATCGCAGTTCTGGACATAAGTGTCCCATGTTATAGGCTAGCTTTCCGAGTCCTACGATTTCGCAAGTCACCGGTCCAACAGCTTGAAGGACGTCCTACGCTGCGATTCACAAGACGCGTTCGATTCTCCAGAACACATCTGCTACAACGGCTATCGGCTAAATACATGGTTGTCTGAAATGATAGAAATCATCTGCTTCGGATTCCAATCCGCACTGGGCCCGCGTGGACGACAAAGGTCTAATTACCCTATACGGGTAGGCTCGTGCCCCTCGGTGGGGATGTTTGATGAGCTGATGATGATCTGCTTCGGAAAATACTATGAATCGTCTCATATAGCTGTGACCGAAGTTTTAGACGTTAATCCCGACAATCAATATGGCGGTCGTAACATAAACCGCGCCAGCGGCCTTAAGAAGGCTTAGGTACTCTGAAACCAAGGTCAGTCTGTTAGTCTTTATCAGCCAGTATCAATACGTAGTTAGACTACGTATTGATACTGGTTTTTCATCACCATCAGCTCATTATACGTCCCACGGAGGGGAACGGACCTACCCGTTAAGGGCCTTAGTCGGCCACGCGGTTCCAGTGTGGATTGGCCGACTTCACGCACAACCTTTGAATCTCGTCGCAGGCAGGTTTCCTCACGATGTTTCCCTTCTCCGTAAGAGCCTTTCTAAAATTCGAAAACACATTGGTACGTCGCGGGAGGGCGCAGGTTCGAATTCCGCCACGTACTAATGTTCAAAAGTTATGCGTGAAGTCGAAAACCCTATATAGGTTGGCTCGTTACCCACGGTGGGGACTTTCAATGAGCTGATTAAGATGATGATAATGAATCAAAGATCTACTACAACGCAATCCAAAAACTGGGTGTACCATTTATACCGAACAAGATATTTAAAACGAAACCCATGGTATAGTTATATTTCACCCATATTTAGCTAAAGGTGAGGTAGTGGTCATACCCACCCACTTTGTTGGTTTGGATGAAACCACATTGGATCCGCGTTGACCACAACCTCCTCATGAAAGTCATAGTGTATGGGAAGACCTCTTCCCATCGTAGGATATTATATACTAATTTCAGGAATTCTGAGCCCCAACGTAATAAAACAACTTACCTGTAAGATCATAGACAACAGCGACAGACCATAACGGAACACCCACATAAACCATGTTTCTGAATTACGAACATCGAGACGAATGCTGATGTTTAATCCAATCTCCAAAGGTTTTATCATGAACGGATTGTATGCATTTAGCGTATACACGTGTACACGACAACGACACATCATTACGAGACCAAATGATCGCCATTTGCATTTCGGCAGTCATATCGAGCGTGAATGACACGTAATTCCCTCCCGTCTGTGATATTACGTAAATTTAAGATTATTTACCGAATTACGTCGTCTGATTTGGGTTAGGTGTGTCGAATATATGAGGTGTATCTTGATTGGTTAATGCGTTCAATAAATTTTGATCGTTCGTATATTGCAATGAAAATAATAAAAAAATTGACAAGTAGGTTTAGATTTTAGATGTCACACATAAAAATAAAAGTTTTTTTTTGTCATATATACGCAGACATTTGACCGCCATCTCACCTGATGATAAGTAGTAGTAGTGATGATTGATACATTCATAATCACTGGTTTATAAATAAAGTCGGTTTGGGGACAGACCAGGGGAGTGACTTTTTTCTTATATTAGAACTTATTGTGACTAAATTACGTACATTGCTGTAATAAATTTCAGTGGGCATGTAGGAAACATTTAGTTTTAAGCAATAAATAGGTTAATTAGGAAGTAAGTATAAAAAAATATTTTTTTGTCCTGCCCATCGAAAGTACCTCTTAACTTAGAATGACCCATATATTGACCAAAGTTGTGATTGGCAGTGAGATGAACACCAAGAAGCTCAAGGTTTTAATGGTGTGCATAAAAATATTGTATCGATTTGATATTTAATGTATTTAAAATAATTGTTATG
>PQWD01007493.1:23115-63238 GCA_019425675.1 Leucinodes orbonalis
CGTGGATCGGTAGTATCAAATATGTTTTTTATGTTGAAATATTTTTAATCTGGTACTCGTTCCTATTAGAAATTTGGAAATTTTCACATTCGATACTTCTTAAACTCTATGACAAATGTCTAATTTTTAAAAGTAATAATCATGTATTATCCTGTAACATAAGTAACATAACTTAGATATTAAATTAACTTAGATATAAACGCAACAAAACGCAAAAACATGTTGATTCATAGAGTGAGGCCAGAGGGCCTGTTAAATTAATATATTAAGGTAAAAGATTAATTGACCCCATTTAACCAAACGCTTTGACCAGTAAGAACATACCTATTTCCTTTTAAATCGGAATTAAGAGCTTTAGTTCGCTTTTCAAAGAAGTCATTTTTATATGATGGGACCTTTTACTAACTTGTAATTTCATTTTTCCCAAATATATTCACCTTAATGAATATAAGTGGAAAAGGCCTAATTACATTTGTTAGACAACTTCGCAAATCCTTATATATGATTACTTCATCCTTTTACATTTTAGGAGTTCACGTTATATCTAAAATTGCATTAGGTATTACTTTTAGCTAAAACATGTTGTGAAGTTACCGACATCTTATAGAAATGTGACTACTATTATCTAAAATCAGAATATTCCTTTTACACAAAATAGAAATAAATGAATGAGATATTGTGTTTCTTGATTGACGTGCGTACTGCACGTTTTAGGATGACGTTGAAGGTAACTCTCTAAAGCGAATTGTTCGCTTCTCGGCTACATTGGTACATAATAAAGGTGATTTTAAAGGTAAAGAATATTATAAAATATTAAACACTAAATGTGTTATGTATATTTTGTGGCCCGCAATAAACACAATTTATTATTATTATTTATTATTCAGTTTCGAGGGCTCGATGGCGTAGAGTTTAGTTCGTTTTGTTGACGATCGAATAACCATCGGATGGGTGATCGGATAATATTATCTCGAGTCCCTCCGCGCTTCGTAAGGCATGCTATGCCGTTGATCCCGGCTGCTATTTGATGACTATCGTCGTTACCATACAAGAATCCGCACTGGGCCCGAGTGATGGGTGACGGCCCAAACTCCCATCAGCCATGCCGTTTGGGAAGGCTTGTCCCTTCAGTAGAATATGAAAGGCTAATGATGTTTTGGGGCATGTTTACTTTAAAAGATCGGTATCCGAACTGGGGACGCGAGCCGATACTTTAAATAATGTCTTAGTCATATCAGTAATAATACTTTTATAATATGGTTGTGAATTAGGGACGTGTAAGTTATGAAAAATGTAACCTTTAGAGTACGTTAAACTAAATTTAGATTATTTTCACGTAACGCATTCGTTATAATCTAAACCCACGTATAAAGCGTAGGCAACCATATCTAATTTTATTGCTGAAGTGTGAGATTTATAAATAGGGTAGGTATACTGAATTCACATTTTAGTACTAGATTGCGGCATTAAGCCGCCAAGATCAATACATTCATGCATTGAAAAACAAACTAAGTATCTTAGTATTGATCAATTTAAGCTTTGGATGGTAACGAGATTTTACGTGCAAATATAATAAAAAACAGCACAACCCGTAATGCAAAATTTAAATAAATCTTACCATAGCTTGTGATTTGAAAAGTCAAATACCCAAAATTATTGATACTTGTTTTAAGTGGAACTCCAGTTCAATTACCGGTGGCATGCAGGAACTTCAGCAGTGGGTATAGAAAACTTAAACAAAATTATTAAAAGAAGCTTCCTAAATTTTTGTTTAAGTTTATTCACGTTTAAGGTTTCATAGTTATGTTACTACAAGTTGTGGTGAATGAGCCATATGAAGGGATCACTTATAAACAACAACTTGTTTGCAAGCTTATTTCATAAAAATAAAGTAATAACTTTAAAATCCGAATTCAATTTGTTCTTTTAAACAGACACACCGATAACCCTCTCCAAATATAAAACTTGTACGTGTTCCTATTTCACTATCACGAAATACCAATTTCCCAATTCATGCATGCCTATGAATCGAAAGGAATAGATTTCACCTATTCTGTTCCATAAAACATGACCGTTAGAGAAATTGTCACAAAATACCGAACTTTTCTTTTCACGAGTTGTTTTTAGGTTGTTTGAAGTTTTCAAGAATATTTATTATTTGTCTTCTATAAAACTAAACTTCTTTAAAAATTGGGTAATCATATTACGAAGGAATAATAAGTACTTTTTGGCTAATTTATTGTAACCATTTGAAATTATTATTTTAAAACCTTGTTTTATAGTTTTGTTACTATTCTTAAACATATTAACATTTTAAAATTAGAAATCTCATTCAAATAAGCCCGGATAATAATTTAGGATGTGATTTTTGACACAAAAAAACTTTATTTGTGCATATATAATTAACATTGAATTCTTCGCTTCTTGATGAATTTATAAATTGCGTTGGCATTTACAACGTCATACAATACTTAATGAAAAAGGGCTTCTAAGCCTCACTGACATAATCGATATAGGTAATCCAACTGATAAGTCCACGGTGGAGAAAGAAAATCTCCCTAACACTTAATCTAATTACTTAGTTCAAAGGGGCAGCTTTTACCTTTAATGTATATATCACAAGTTATAGACTAATAAATTCATAAACCATTTAAATATTTAAGAACAGTCAACAAGACGTACATGTAGGTACGAGACGAGTTTTTAATGATGATATAGTGTTAGCGAACATAAATATAATATTTTAATTTGAATGTTGCGCTGTGTTATATTATATACATAATGTAGCCTATAACGGCACCAGCAGGGGCCGTAACCCACCACGCTGGCTCAATAACGATAACCATTCGGAGGTTGTAGCCGGGACCGACGGCTTAGCATCAGCTTAGCCCTCCGAAGCATGGAATCATCTTTCTTTTCGGACAATCAGGTGATCCAGCCTGCAATATCCTAACAATTAGGAAAAATCGCATAAAGTGACGTTTACTGCGGTATTCGAACTCAAGGGTCCCACAACCTCCCAGTCACACAGATCTATGCTGAACGCTGCTACTAGACCACGGAGTCAAGCAATATATTGTTATTACTGCAAAATAAATATATATTTATTAGGTGGTACACTCGTTACTGAATCGCCTAGGCAGGAACCACCGCATTGCCAGATATTGTCCCATAAAACAGGAGTGTTATGCAGTTTTGAGTTTCACTGTAGCTAGTGAAATTATAACGGGTATAACAGACCTGACGGGCGCAGTTCGGCATTGATGGAGGATAATAACTGTATATCAGTTGTTGGTCTCCTTCAATGCCACTCTGTCATAGTTATGCATATCACTTACCATCAGGTGAGCTTACTGACCGTCAACAATAAATAATTTCTATTTTTGTTAATTTGAGTGTTCTCAACCATCCATCGAGATCCGCCATCGAGAAAGAAAAATATAAATTATTTATTGTTTTTGCGATTAGTGTCACTTAATCTGTGAACGCTACTGCCTCAGGTCACCAAGCTGAAGTGGCAATTGGCAGGTCTCATGATCATGTGAAGAACTGATTTTCGTTGGGGCAGAAAGTTTCTTAAGTGGAAACCACGAATTGGAAAGCGTTTTAAGCTTGTGTTGTCCACCCGCAAGATGGACTGAAAGACTAAAGTGGCTGCGAATCGCTGGATGTAAATTGTAGGTAACTTCTAAACAGTACAGATTAGCATTGGATGATTTAAAATTTTCATAGGTGTTCAAAGGTTGTGTGCGAAGTCGGCTAATCCGCACTCGGGCCGCGTGGACGACTAAGGTCTATAAACCCTTTACGGGTAAGCTCGTGCTCGTGACGTTAAATGGGCTGATGATGATGAAGATGATTTAAATTTTCGGAGGATGGCTGATGACTGATATGATGATGGTTGCAATACTAAGCCGAATCCGTTAATGTCATAATTGACCTCGTTAGGGTCTTCAATATTTATGGATATTTTGATAAATTTAGTTTAGCGTAATTGAGAGCATTCATAACCATTGACTGGTTATGAATGCTCTGAATTGCATTGCAGACGTGCATTATCTTTAACATTTTATATAAAAACTGTGTAACAAAGCTCGCCTTGACAAACTTGGCAACGTTATACCGAATGGCATAGTTACAATCTGCCAGATCCGCTTTAGCCAACTGAGCCAACGTCAGTAAGTAAAAGCCTAACTTTGTACAAAGTTCATTAGCTGAGCAAAAACTCACTTAGTGTACTAGGCAATTGAGCAGTGGACCTTTATTAAAGCTTTCCATGTTACTTTATGACGGTGCGGCAATGATCCGATACTTTTGTAGTTTCCCGTTAAAAGGCTTCGGCTTTCAGTCTTGTGAAATATAATCTTGAGAAATATAGGATATATATTAAGCGTTGGAAACCACATTTTGGTGATTTTTAGTATCTTAAATATGTTGTCTCGGATGATGGGCGCAGGACAGCCTTGGCAGTATATTTTTAAGTCATTGGTTTCCTTCAACACTATGATATAATTATTAGGATAGGAATATTGCAAATACATTTAAATCAAGCACTCGGTAAAACTTTTTTTTTATTAATAAAATTACATCTACAGACTCATGGTCTATACTCTTTTTAGTTTAAGATTATTTTGTAATTTAATTATTATAATATTATGTTAGTGCTCCGCGCATGGGGCAAAAGAATTGGTTAAAGGGGGAATGGGATAACAGTCAGAATTAAAATAACTAAATATTTACATTAGGTAAAGTAGGGGGGTGAATAATATAAAATAAAGGGAATAAATAACATCATAAATACTCTCTCTCTCTGTTTTATATTTATTTTGATAAAAAAAACTCATTAAAACTTGACATTATCTAAATTATAAACAGCCTTAAAAGAAAATTATAATCTAATAAACTTATGCATATATTTTATTTATATATTCACATTTGAGAAACATTCTTTCTACTCGCATTTTTGTCCAGATTAGTTTCAAGGGGTTAATATTCCTGCAGCCTACCTTTGGAGACTTAAGGCACTCACACTGGCCTTTAGTCGTTTTATCTTCAGATAATCCAGACTCTCAAAATCCGTTTATTCGATAAAGGTTTTCATTATGCACAAAACAACGTCAAAGCACAATACAAAATGTAAGTTACAAAAAAACATAAAAAGTGAACATACGTCAAGCTCGAATCCCGCTCGGGGACACCCTTAGGCTCGTTGAGTAAATATTGAAATTTAATAGGTTGGCCGGTAGACCTGGCCATTTTCAGTAAACAGCTGTTTTCAAATACCCCCAAAAAATTACAATGGTCAACATAATTTTTACTCGAGAATAAACAAGCTATTCTTGAAAGGCGACAATGCTCAAATCAAATGAAGTCAATATATTAGGACAAAGGAAACAAGACGTTAGATAACGGAAGTATTTGGAGCGCTTAATCTTATCTTGGACCGATACTGAGCCTAAACATGCGACTTACAACGACAAGGCCCTACTAATGTCGGGAAATAATCGTAAGCCCTCAAAGACTACCGCTCCGTTGAGTCCTTCCGGGCAATTCTTACAGTTGGATTCAACTTGTCGCTTAACGGCTTGTAGTTTCATTCAAATTAAACTGTTCAACTTGGTTTTGACTGCTAGTTAAGACAAAGGCAAAGTTAACAGTATTAATTAACAAAAAAAACCATTGAATGAGCTTTATGCTATATTTTTTTAAATGATGAAGTGCTTTTTCATGTTAATAAGGTTCAATTTTGTGGCTGCTGGTATCTTAATCAAATTATCAGTCCCAGGATTAGGGATCAGACTATGCTGCTCCTTACGTTCCGCGATCACCTATCGAGAACCAATGCGCCACGTTGATTAATCGGTTCTATGCAATATGTACCATGCCCACGGCAACTGAAAACGCGCTAATCCTGTGAGCTAGTTAGTCACTTTATTTTCCACATGAATGTTTTCCACCATCTCAGGTTTAGGTTGTTTAAAAGCTCCATTATAAGCAATCTTTGTTTCACTTCCGCTACTCCGTGCCTAATAACCAATAACACACAGCAGGGACCAAGTCAAGCGAAGCGCAAGGGCGACCTACCTTTTTTCGAAGTGTTTTGTCGTATTTTTGGACTCTCATAGTGATGGATTTCGATTTACCAGATAGTTCATATTCTCAGGATATAATGTCATCAGTAGATTTATCAAACATACAAAGTTTCAATTGACTAGCTATCATACTTTAGATTTTATTGATATCAAAAATACGCCGATTTCGTCACTGACACACCGATAATCATCGAAATGTTGGGCTACTTCCTAAAGTTCTAGAATGCTAAAGTTTGGTATGAGATGAAAAATTTCAAAAGCTTATGATTTTCGGCCCAGATCAGAAACTAAATATTCCCATCACCTCCACGACTGTAGCGAAACGGCGAGGCCATACAGATTTACTGGTATGTATAATTTGTTGAAATTAGGGTAGGTAGAGTAAGGCTGTGTAGATTCAGAAGCTTGGCTTTACTTGAGGTCTAATATCATTTTTAAAGAACAAACCTTATGTGGTCTTGGCAACATTTTACATGAAATGTTTTTGGTGGGATAATATTCTAAATAATTTTAACGGCTCATGTGGTGAAATGATTGAAACGTCGGCTACTACATTATGGGTTCAGGGTTAAATATATTCAGGTAAATTATATATTAGGGTACCAATAAAAGTTGATTGGTACCTTAACTACAAGCTCCTCGCTTAATATGAGGCTAGATGGTGCTGCGTGAATGTCAGTGGATATTTATTTATTAAATTAAAACTCGCCTTGTAGAAACTTCAGAGAATTTATTTTGCAACAAAGTAAAAATGAATTTGAAGAAGGTTTTTACAATATTCGTACGTTCTTAACCATGTTTCACCCAAGAATTCTTTATGTTGCCTTAGGCGCGTATTCTTACGGGGATGCTTGGTCCAATTAGGTAAATGTATTGGAGTTTAAAACAAACGTTGTATCACATTTTCATATAGTCCTTTATCTATAGAAATCGTTAGATAATAAACATGTTATTTATTATAAAAGGGCGCATATATAAGTGACTAAGTTGTACATATATTTATTAAGGAATCAGAAAACTATATGTCACATAACCAGGTTGTAAGTTGATGTTTGCTTGATTATGATAATAATTAAATCCTTAGAGTTCATGCAACTCCACCAAATTTAGAAAACAGCCTTTTATGAGAACCGATCCCTTATCTTATTTTTCAATATAATAAATAATGTTCACTGAAATATACAGTTGTCAGGACCAATTTGTGCCTAACTTTGTTTAAAGACATTTCTCTAGGGATATAATTGGTCGTTAATTTACCTGAATGCACTGTAAATACAAGTTCGAAAATGTTGTAAATCTTGTTAAACTTTATCTGTTATCTAGTATTAAAAAGGTAAACCTAAGGACAAACATCTGTAAGTTTGTTGTTTTTAATTGTGTAAGCTGTTGAATGAATAACTTTTCTGCAGATATATTTATTATTGCGAACGTGGTATATTGTTATCAAGCTTAGGAAGTGACCCTTATGTGTTTAGCTTAAGCGTTTTCATCATAATAAGGGTACCTAGCAAGTTAAAAATCAAAATGACTACACCCTGACTTATATCTAGTTATCAGTGTTAACAAAAATAACCTTTAGATTAGAATAAGTGGCTGCCACAATCCCAAATGATTGTACCAATCAGTCATTCCAATAATCGTCAAGAATGTCATTAAACTTGACACAACAACCAAACCCTCGGTCATTAAGGGTGCGTAGAACGTTTGTTCGATACGCTCGAGTGGCCTTTGTGGGAACAATTACTGACACTGAGCCTTTTATAAAATAAATATTTACGTTATTTAAACAGTTTTATTTTCATTATATTTTTCATCAACGCTTATAATAATAGCTCTTAGATAACTTTCCATAATGATTATCGTCACTAAGGACTTTTGATCGATAACCCAATAGGATGGTTCAAAATCTTGCTTCATCGTTATTATTACATTACATCCTCTAAAGATTTTCACGCGTACCAATCTCTAGCAGTTGGCATCCGTCTGCTTTTGAAAATGATGAATTCTCTGCACTAATAACGACTAAAACTTGTTTAAATGAATGGTTTGGACCTCTGTTATTGTATAATTTATAAATGTAGACTGTATACTCCTGTATTCCGATACAGGAGAATACATTTTGGTTCGATCAATTTGGAATTGAAATACGCGTAACAATGACGTGACATTGAAATTATAATAGATAATACGACGATGGACGTATATTCTCTGTCTGCTTTGTAAGCTTAGTTCGATAATAATTTATACCTACAGCTTATTGTATATTTTTTCTCGCTCAAACAATCAGGGTACCCACGTATAAACGTAACTTATACTTAATTAATCACTTTTAGCATAAACTTCTAAGTTAAGCTAGCATGAAACATAAGGATAAATAACAGTTTTGACAATGTTTAATTATTATAAAGTTAACAAAGACAATCAAAATCGTAATTTTAATCTTTTAAAATTTAATCTGAATTGTTATGTAATCTACGTTTAATATAAAACCAACAAAAAATCATTAACTAATAATTCTCGCCCCCCATCCGGGCGGAAGTTTAGATGAGACTTTCACTTAGATAAATCTTGGTCATATAATAAAATAAATAATAGTTATGGAATAAGTCGTTTCTTAAGTTATTAAAATATTATTTGGTTTAATTATTTTATTCAAAGTAAAAATAAAATTGGAAAAACTACCCTTTGTAGTAGCTGAATTGCTGAGTATGTATTTTATACAAAGCCCCGTGCGAACCTCATGAACCAGATGTTGAAATTGCTGACAGGTCTCAGGACAAAGAAAACCCAGTTCAGCATTTCATTATACGTTACAGGCCTAAGATTTTTCTTATACGTCATATTTGTCAAAAGTAATAACTCGAACCGAAGGAACGACCCACCGCGGCGCTCAGCCAGTTTTGCTTAGGTCAGCGGTGTCGCGAAGCCTAATCGATCCCGCCTGCTATTAAGGGCTTAGCCTTCGCAAACTTTACAGAGGGCTGTTAACGGCAGTTCCGGGATACGCTTACATGACAATATTGAGGTAAACTTGCCCTATAAATAAGGGCGCTACATCCATAATCCGGTAAACCCGATATTCCCTTTGGTGTTTATTTGTTTCAACCACTTTTATGTGTTTGGGTTTCACATTAATTTAAAGGCATGGTTTTCCTGAAAAATAAATATTTAAAAAATGAAATAAATCAGAACATTTTATTTATAATAAGTGTATACAACACGTGTATGTTACATATTGTATTTCAGAGATATGGCTTGTTCTGTATGTCGATATTTCTAGAACAAAAACATTGGAACTAAAAAATATCTTATGTATTCAGTTTTCACTTTAAAATTTCCTGACACTTAGTTATTCTGCATTTCAATAGTCAAACTATAATTGTAAAGTTCCCTGAACATGATAAATGACTTCTTCACAAACTACGCTAGCGCTTGGCAACTTCTCCTTCAGTTACCTTAAATCAAATTTACTATAAGGAAGATACTTTATAAAAATACTTAATATAATATTTTTCAAAATATTCATGGTATGTAGATACATATCTTTATAATTATCATACTGTTGCTCATATTGCTATAAGAACAGGCTGGCGACTCTGAGGGGATGACGTTAAGGGGTTCCAGACCATTACCCGTTAATGTTATTCGTTAAAATTTATTACTACTTTATAAAATAAGCTTGAATACGAACGTATTGCATTACGTAGCTACAATCATTTTTTTGTTATTAACTGTACGGTGAAATTATTATTTAATAATAAATTACCTTGAATCCCTATCTGCGGGAAACCAAGTAAGTGTAATTACAATTTATTTAATAATTCATAAACATAGATAATGCAGATTTGGTAAATAATAATAGGAACTTCCATGGTTCGCCAAAGGTATATGTACTTAAAAACTAAATTTAATTATTAAATTAATAAGAGAAAATTGAGAATATAAAATGAATATACATTTTTATGTCCCTTCTTATACAATTCGAAAAAATAATCAGAGTGACACAATTTTTTTTTTTAAAATATTTAGAATATTTTTTCGCGTACGATATAATATTTCTAGAATACGTATAAACACGATGAGCTTTCTACAAATTAACCAAACGCAGTTTCAATACAATCGGGTACCCCATGTTAGACGATAGACACCCGTCGCATACTGATTTACCTCTTCTAGTTAGTGAATGGTGAGCAACTAATTTAACTTCGGGGTCTCTTAATGAGGCTATACCTGTGTCATGGCTCTGCAAAATTTACGAAATTACCTACACGTAATGGCACACCGTTAGAAATTATTGTGGAATGGATGAACATGTTATACAATTCTTCACACTACTTATTCTAGTTTATAGGTACGTAAATCTAAAGAAATGAAAAATGGGAAACAATATTTATTATTATAATTTGTTATTATCGTTTCATTTTATCAAAATCGATGCATAACATTTAAACCCACCTGAAAATCAATGAATGTAGAACATCTTTTATTATAAAGATAAAAAAGAGTTTTGCAAAACATAATAATCTCAAAATATATATGCGCTGTTTCATACATTTCCTGTAAAGTATGGTATGCTATTGCCTCAAATGTAAGAAATCTAATTTAAGTTCATCGCCTTGGAAACCCTTTTATATTTACTGCGAAGTATATTGGCTGCAAATCATAAAACAAAAACACAATTACCCTTTACTCATGATTGCGAGTCGAAATTTACCTTACCCTAAATTGATGTGGAGTGGAAATTCTCCCAAAGAGATTTGTTGCCACCGGGTTTCTCATTAACCAACCTAAATGACTGATACCTATCTCTAACTCTAATGTTAAGCGCGAATATAAAAACAAAAGCCCTTCATTAACGTGGAGGACGCCCTAAGTCTAGCAGTAGACCTCAAGGTGGCTTATACTTAGGTAAGTAACAAAAAAGCATTTAAAAAATTGTTTAGTGTTTACTTTGGTAATTTGAGTGCACGTAGACGTTCATCTGAGATGTTTCATAAAACAAGGATTTGTAGACAAGCTTTTCATACTCAAAAATGCTTTAATCAAATAAATATCAAAAGGTAATTTTGAATTGTCAAAAGAACTAGTTTTTACCACTAGTTTGTGAGTTTCTTTTATTTAAACTTAATTATATTTGCTTAGCCTATTACCCGATGAGTCGCCATGGGGTCACTGGGAATGCTCCGCTTATCATTCTTCATTATTTGTGTCATTTTTAATTGCCTAAACAATCCATTATATAGTGGCTTTCATGATTAATACGCATGTTTAGCTTACACTACCTTTACACGTGAAATCCTATCTTGGAACTATTAATAAAATGGTTTTTTGAATAACATAATTGAACACGCCATAATTTTAGTTCAAACTACTCAAAGTTTCACTCGAAACATTAAGTAAAATTGTAAAAGGAAGCGCCGCGTAATTGTGTCAGTTCAAACAGGAATTAAACGTTATTATGTTCCCTTTGTTCTGTTTGTTTGCATTGCGAGTTAGCGTTGTTACCTCCATTTAATATTATTTGCGCTGTTAGAGGTATTCTATTAATTAAGCCTCATTTAATCCAATGACAATAACTTTTGACTGACGTAGACCGCTGCGATATGAACCTCGGTTAATCAGTATTATTGTATTATTTTAGGTACAGGTTGTAGTGATTTATTTAGCTGGGTATTATATCCGGCAAACAATATATTTTCTATTGTTGTTCCCGCAAACGCATTAAAATATTTATGGGCATATATACTCGAGTTGGTCTTAAATATAATTTATAATACTAATGAATCTACAATACCTACTTGGTACAAGTTATTCAAGTAGCAGTCATTATCATCATTAGTAACAGTTAGCCTAGATCATTATTTGCGGTGGACTTCGGGGAGACCCTAACCCAGCAGTAAACATTAACTATTGTATTAGGTCATATATCATGTATATTGCAGCTAGATACAAAATACTTCTGGTTTTTGTATACTTTGGTATGAATACTAAAACCAGTATTAATTTCACACTGGTTCAAAGTGTATGTTTAGGACTCTAGAGCATCCTTCATTATCATGCATGTAAGTTTTTCTTGGTCCAAGAAGATGAAAAACTGCGACCCATCACAGCCCAACTTTATGATTTATGCAACGTCTCTGTCACCTTATTTAAAATTTTGAAGACTGCTCGTTAGCACGCTTAATAATATATTTAGATTTTTAGGTAGACAAATAAGGAAACTGTTCACCTGAGGTTAAATAATACTACTATCCAAATACACACGTGGATCTGAGCAACAAGTGCATTTTCAACCTTTAGGAAGGTCGATAGAAATGGAAATACAGAGGGAAGATTGGGTTTGGGCCTCCGGTAAACTTACTAACTAGGCAAAACAACCCAAACACTATTTCACGCTTGATTTTTTTGAGGCCATAGCATCAATCGATTAAACCAGTCCATGAACTCATTCGTTCCGAAGGATGGCTTTCCGTCAATTTCTTTTATTCCAAAACTACTAATTTACTTTTTTATAGGTTAACACATTTATATTACACTTCAAATTTAACTGTCACCGCTAACCTACCCTATAAATGTCTTAAATTATACTAAAATGCTGTTCTAATACAACCTTCGTATCGAGTTAATGTTTAACTTGGCCCATTTTCATGACAAGGCCACGCAAATTAACGAAAGTTGTTTTCATTTCAGGTACGTTCACTTCTTTCGAGGAAAAGTAAAAGTAAGCAGTAAAACGCTACAACCCCCCAATGAGGCCAGTCAGGGCAAGAGCAACGAGAAACCGGTTGAACATGAACATTCTTTAGTGCTCTTGAGTATTTATTGCATGCTTGTCACGATGACGATTTACATTCGCCATTACTTACCAATATTAATTTGCAACTCCACAGTCGTTTGTGTTTGTCATGTTGTAAGTAACATTGTTGTGTTGTTATAGATTTTAAGAAGACACGTATTTATTTGTAAATAAAATTAAGTTTTATATAAAAACATAACGTCATTTTACAATTAGACTTGATTTGAAATGAAATGCATAGAATATTGTGTTATCAGGTGATAGTTCATAGTATAAGGTACATGAAAGAGAGCTCACTCACATATTTAACCTTATTATAAGGCATGCAAATTTGACCAGAACCAGATGCAGTCCTGGATTAACCCTTAAGCAAATTAAGCACTAGCTTAGGGCCCCACGTCCGGGGGGCCGCCGACGAAGCACAAAAAAATGAACAGAAGGTTTACTGGGAAATCATGATCAGTGAATGCCCGAAAAAGCCGCAAGGCGCATTTTTTTTGTAAATAATTAAATATAGGTACTTTATTTTTAGTTTTTGTGGCACCTTTCCACTTCCAAGGTACGTTTAATATATTTCATCTTATTTACAAAAATACTAATGTTTTTCAATAGTAACCTATGCGCGCATTGCGATTATGTTCGGTGAAAAATAATTTCATGCAAAATCGCGTTTTTTTCGCAGTGCGCGGATTCGAGTATGTTACTCTTGTTTTTTTTAATCGTGCAGGTTTTTTTAAAGACAAATTCTTTTTCTTTTCTTAGCGAGTGGACTGACCCCACACAAGTCCCTGTTTCAGAGTTTTGAAACCGCTTCACGGCCTTTGACGCGGTTTTTGATTAACGACAATTCAAAGGCGGCCGGGACCGACGGCTAAACGTGCCCTCCGAAGCACGGAATCGTCTTTCTTTTAGGAGAAACAGGTGATATAGCCTGCAATGTCCTAACCTAACTGACAAAACTAACACTCACAAAGTGAAAAATCATTACTATTTGAACTACTGCGCTATGCTACTAATTCCTGTTGACATACTGACAGGGGGGCCCCACAAGTGTGGATTGCTTAGGGCCCCGAGTAGTCTTAATCCGGCACTGACCAGATGCAAAACCTATAGTCGTTGGAGCACACGAGTTTTGGACCTCGTCTTGGCAAGCATAGCGTAGTATGCCCTCCGGCTCGATGGACCTATGACTTGCTTGTGGTGCTGCTGGGATATCTGGCGCAAAATTGGAGAGTCTAGCGATGGACTGCGATAGGTTGAAGACAGAAAGATTGGTTATTTCTGTTTTATTTAGTTATAGTGTAGCGGAGTGCTCAAAAGTAGTCTAGATTAGCAGTGCACATAGTTTTTGTGAGCTATAACCCAACTAATATCAAAGCAACGATAATTTTAAAACTCCATCGACAAAGTTCTCTTTGATCTATCCAAAGATATTTTATCAAAAACTACAGCAAGTTTTTGTGAAATTAATTAGACGGGATATTTATATTTAAAAAAAAACGAAACTTTCGGCTAAACAGTGCTTAGTTTTTAGTTTGTGATTGAACCATTTGTTCTTACTTAGAAACTCGACTCGGCTAGACAAAGATCCTTCATATTAATTATGTTAGAGCTAAGTTATATTAACTACAGAACAAGTTGGACAGCTGCACATCAAACTTTTTTTGACATGCAATAAGCAACGGCATATCTGGTTTAGTAATGTTTAACATAATTATTTTATACTTGTACTATTTCATTTCATCATCATCATCTCATCAAAGGTCCCACCAAGGGCACTAGCCTACCTGTATAGGGTGTATATGCCTTAGTCGTCCACGCGGGCCCAGTGCTGGTTGGCCGACTTCATGCATAACATTTGAATCTTTTCGCAGGCGAGCGCAGGTTTCCTCACGATGTTCTCCTTCACCGTAAGAGCGTACAAAACCAGTCGGGCTATCCGGACCAAGCCAACAACGATCAGATTCTTAATGGTAAGGCTTATTTCTATTGCCTCAGACAATGGTGAAGGCGGAAGCGAATATGATGCTTGTCATTAATATTTGTGTTCTTTATATTAATCATAACTACGTTTTTATAGTAGTAGTATGTATTATTCAAATTGTATTTTTTTATTTACCTTAATGTAAGGACCTAAGGGAAGTTATCAAGGTAAATTAGTATAGACCATATTTTATGCAATATTAATAACTTCACATAATTTTCATGCATTATATTAGTGTCTGGACCAGGCGTTACCTGGTTTTGCACCAGATTGATTATTAGAGTTTCCATTTGTTTCAGACATTGAGAATTTATTCCGGGGTCTACCTGGTGTGGAAATGTATGAGCATGAAGAGATCCCGCAGGGAGCTTTGGGGAATCTTGGCAACTTGGCATCCAGGAATGGAGCTGGACTTACTTGATGCCTGAGCCTGACTTGATTGACTTGATGAGCCTGACTTACTTGATCCGATTCAGGTTGTGGCCACACCATTTTGGGCTTGGCTTGTTTTTGCCTCGCTGCTGTGCCATACCCGCCTGAGCCTGATCAGCTTGTGCCGGGTCATCAGACCGGGATTGAGTTCGGGCCGCTCGGGCGCCCGTACGCTCGAACCGCTTGCAACGCCTGAATGAACCGAACGGTCTGGTCGAGTCTCGGCGCTAAGCACGTGCGCTATGCCAGACGTTCATCCAAGTAATTTAGTTGAAGCATCACGCCGTCTGGTCTTGTTGCTGATCCCCGGGTTGGACCTGTTCTTGGAGGGATCTAGAATTGCAGCTTGGTCTTGTGCTTGACCTTGTGCCCCATCGCTTGGCCCTCAGTTGACTGCTCTGGATGGTTTCAGACTCATCCTCCAGTTCCACTATTGTGTCGTTGTCAAGAACAACTCACGTTAACATCGCCAAGACAGTTTGAGTCTCGACCGTGGCGGTGTCCATCTGCGTTTGTGGTCCGCACGTTCACATTGCTGCGGGTTCACCGACGGACGTGAAGAAGTGATGGATTTGCGGTGGCATCTGGGAAGCCGGAATGGCAATACCTCAGCGATGCCGGGTCCGAATCCCTGGCAAATCACTTGTGCCACTATATTCTGGAATATATCTGGCCCAGCTGGTATGCCGAAGCGATGGCACCAACAGAGCGAAGTACACTACAGGAATAACAATCATCACTTAGTTTTCTATATTCTGGAAAAATAATCAACCTTTAGGACTTTATTTTTATAATTAACTATTCCGTGACTGTTGTTAATCCCAAGGCAAAAGAAAGTCCCCCTCCTTCAATGACACCAGCTTGTCCAGCTCCATTCCTGGCTGCCAAGTTGCCAAATTCCCCAAGCTCCGTGCGGGATCTCTTCCATGCTCATTACCATTTCCACACCGGTAGACCCCGGAATAAATTCTCAATGTCTGAAACAAATGGAAACTCTAAATATATCAATCCTGGTGCAAAACCAGGTAACGCCTGGTCCAGACACTAATATAATGGCATGAAAATTATGTGAAGTTATTAATATTGCATAATATATGGTCTATACTAAATTTACCTTGATAACTTCCCCTTTAGGTCCTTAACATTAAGGTAAATAAAAAAATACAATTTGAATAATACATACTACTACTATAAAAACGTAGTTATGATTAATATAAAGAACACAAATATTAATGACTAGTATCATATTCGCTTCCGCCTTCACCATTGTCTGAGGCAATAGAAATAAGCCTTACCATTCAGAATCTGATCGTTGTTGGCTTGGTCCGGATAGCCGACGGGTAACGTACATATAATTTGAAAATTCGAAAACACTGATACGTGGCTGGATTTGATCCTGCGCCCACCCAGTAGGCAATAGTCCACACCATTGAGCCACCGACGCTCAATTATTTCCTTCAGAATGTGACCATTTCCACGATTAATAAAGTTGGTGAAAAACGAATTTCTAATTAATTTAATAATGTTATGCTTCATAAATAACTCCAACTAATAAATTACTTTTTTTTCATTGAAAAGGCAATGAGATAGGTACAAACAATATAAGCTGAATACAAGGATCGTTTTAATAAAAGAGGGAGCGATACTGCCAAAAAGTACATTGCCTCCAGCGTTATTGTGGATCGGAGTTTACTTCAAGTTTCATAATTAAGAATCTCATAGAGTTGAATTCATTAATTTTCAGCTTATGTTACATCATGTATAGTCTCTGTGTGTACATGTAATTTGGTCGCATGTATTTTAAGGTTCACAATAAAACATCCCAGTATTAAATCATTAAACGAGCATAGCTTACTAACGGATTCAAGATTTTTGATAACGTGCAACAAAAAGTTACAACGAATCTACAATAAGTCACTAGACACTACTACTTACACTTAACGTCATCATACAATTTTTTAATATTTACCACCTAATGTCAAGTTAGGTATCTATTCTACGCACATTTTTCCTTTATTTAAAATAAGGGAATTCAACAGTAACAATATACCGTAGTGATTACTTGCTTTGTGTGAACCAATGTAGATTACTTAAAAATTAGACTTGTTTTGCTCCTGAGCTCTATTAAACATGTAGATTCAATCATCGTACTTTATAATACAAAACACATACTTAATAATGTAATACTGATTACCTTAGAACATATACATTAATAAATATAATTTGCTTATTAGTGTTCATTGTAAGTTAATAATCAATGTAAACAGCAAATAAACCTTGTATTGCTAGCAATAAGTATTTAATTATATAGATAATATGCTTAAAACTATATTATATAATTGATTATTACGAGTAGGTATTTAATATTTACCCACTGCACCTCCAAACGTCAGACATAATAAAATATGTATCAGCTCGATCTATATGAATGGAGACTAATCTCTCTAGAGAAGCGAAGTGTCTTGTCATATTCATGAGGCTCGATAGCAACAAGAGTTCATTTGAAGTGCAAATTTAAGTGTTTCAGTCATTTTCCCTGTAATTTTACTCGGCGAATTTCTCACCTCTTTCAGGCTCACTTAAAGGGTATCATGCTAACGTTAAATAATGGTGGCATAATATCAACAACTGGAACGGTACCAGTTTTGAAATTGACCCAGATCTTCAGGAAAATATTTCTGGCATACGTAGGATCTAGCGGCCTCTTATTTCACTAGCTACAGTTCCCTCTATACTACACAGTATTGCATAACACATGTATTTTACGAAACAATATTTGACACTGCGGTTCATTTACCTACAGGATTGAGCTACATAGTAGTTCTGAATGAATTTCCAAAACACTTATTCTTTCAAAAAATCTTTTAATATTTACAAAAGCAGATAAAATCAGCTGCAACGCATTTAAGCTATTTCAACCCCTTAATTTCTCTGAGGACATTTTGTACCACACAGTTTGCTTTACCCCACTGTTTAATGACATAGGATTGTTTCTACTTGCACGCCTTTGATGTGTAAAAACAGATGCCCGCGTTCAGGATTGGAGAAGGCTTGTAACCTAACGGTAAACACGTCCAATATTTGGTACAAACATTGGGAATAGAATGGCAAATTGGTTAAAAAAATCCATATTTGCCTTCTGTGAAACTTAAATTTATATGTGGGAGACGGCTCATGATAGAGATATGAGAGATTACCTCAACATTACTTTGTTTTTCTTCTAAAGCTTATATGCTTTTTTATTGTTTACATGTAGAGTGGTTGTGGTTCACCGAGATTAAACATAATTATTTTGAATAAATCTTGTGTTCTAAAATGACATTTAGGCACTTAACATTGTGTGATATTCGTTTCTTTATTACGTAATGCGAGTAATAATACCAGCTCATGAACATGTCTGTTTGTATTGGTTTGGGTATTTTCTATGTCAAATATGTATGTTTTACAAAAATGTATATATGTAGTTCAGTACCTATAATTAGTTTGGGACTAGATATCACTATGTGAATGTCAGTGAATATTTATTTAAGATAGGTTGAGGGCACAAAGAATGAACTTTGAGGCACACGAAACTAAAAGTACCTTATCAATACAATAATAATTACCTTTCATATAACATGTTTATGTCCTAATGAAAATGCGATCAGAAAAGCACTAAAATTACAAGTTTTAAAATGAACTACATAAAAATTTGAGATTTTCATAAGTATTTTTTCCTAAAATATTATGAAACCATGGTACTGGTGTCGCTGCGCAAACCGCTTACCCATCGCAGTGTATACAAAAAGACTGAGAAATCCTCGCGAGACCGTCAACTTGAATAGGTTTGTGAAACCGTCATCACTCGTTAATATTAATGATGTTGTTACCCGTTGAGATCCTCAGGGACGTCGATCTTCACTAAATCTAAGTTCCAATGGATAAGGAGCATAGAAATAAGTAATATCTCACTAATGATAAAAAAAAATACATTTCGGGACTCTGAAAAATAATATGAATTTATTATTAATGCACACATAAACATAGTTAATAAACAACGTCAACTGAAACTAAAGTACCTTTGCACTGCTTGTTCCGAATGGAATTTCTTCCAGCAGTACTAAAGAAGGAAAATATATCTCTGAAATAAGCAGATTAAGTGCGCATCCCTGTATGAGTAAACGATATATTGAATGAAAATCACTTACATAATATATTTTACTACTCTGTGGCATCGATATTTTTTTGAGTTGGAAGTAAATAAAATTTAACAAATTACTTTTGAAGTGGAATCATAACAGTTGATCATTAGTTGGAGGGCTCAATGACGTCGCGTTAAGCGCTAGTATCAAGTATAGTTACTTGTGATAGTTCACATGAGTGATAGAAAAGTGTTATCTCAAGTCCCTCCATCTTTCAGAAGGTAGGTACGTAAAGCCGTTGGTCCCAGCTACTAACCTTGGAATAGTAGACATTATCACCACTGACTCACATAAGACCTCTCAAAACAATATCCTCAAAGCCATGCTCTATTCAAATCCATGTATCCTGCCATGCTCTATTCAAACCCATGTACCCTGTATCGGAAATTTATTGGCTGGTATATTGATACACAATACCAATTCAATCATTGAAGATTTAATATTGATCATACTAACAGCACCACGAAGTATAATTTATAGTCTATAATTTAAACTATTAAAAGTGCAATACAAACATTCCGAGGTAAACAATTACCCATACTAAGTAGTATTTCACTTCTAGAAGGATTTATTTACCACGATTAGAATAATCCGACATTACGTTCCAAAGATAACCCAAAACCCGTCAGATTGCCTCGTTTAGCTGGGTTTATTAAGGTAACGTAGCCTTAGTATATCCGACATGTCTCTTGCATCCGAAATGGGTTAATTTTATGTCAGGGTTCAACATTTGATAAAGAAAACGCTGCCAAGATGGAAGCGATTAACATCCCCTTCTTCTGTAAAATGGGACAGTAATGTCTGCTATACAAATCAATATAGATTTACCATTGCAATGGCTTTCATGCGACTCCGGTAAAGGCCTACAAGTTTAGAGATGTATTAATTTATTACTGATTACGTGGAGGTTTTGGAGGCTATCGTAAACATGTCTGTAGTCACTGCAACCGTAGGATCTAATATAACTAACAACTATTTACTTTGGCGAAAAGATGGTACATCCTTTAATATTGGAATTGCACGTTTAGAAACCTTATCCTGGAAAGTCTATTGTTTTTGAGGAAAACTATCGCCAGTTTTTCACGACATATTTAGAGCTACAAAAAGAAAATACTCTTTTGTAATACTTACTAATAAAATACTACTTTTGAAACCTCATTCGATGGTAAAGTGATTTTACAATTTTGTCATGCATAGCAAGCGGCTTTATCATCAGTATTCCTTATCAGATTACTATTAAAGTGGTAAAAAAGGTGCTTCAGGATTGAAAATTATTATGGTCGGTTATATTCTGGTATTGCAAATAATCCCAAAAGACTAGTTTTCTACGGGTAATATGATAAAAGATTTTTTTTATACTTTTATATATACAAATAAAAGTGAAATTTAAACGGCAAAGCCATTTCCAGTGCAATCATAAATAATACACAGTTCACAACAAAACACTTAAAGTCGGGAACGTTCGCTGCCAACGTAGCTTAGCGTACGCGTCACTTGGTCGGTTTACGAGTCTTTCGGGCGTTCGCTAACAAGCAACGGTGACCTTCTCTTGTTTACCTACTTAACAATACCTACATGACTGCTGGATGTCTTTTAAGTAACACTGTAAAGATGTTACGAGTATGTAACGTTCATAAAAATTATGTGGTATTGTTTTTTTCTGACACACCTTAACGTTGAATCTAATAAATTTAATAAATGCCCATTCACTCAGCGACATCTAGCCCCAAACTAAGCATCAGCCTGTAATATGGAAACTAAACAACGGATAAACATACGTATATACTTTTTTTGTTAATACATACAAATAATACATAAAAAACACCCAGATCAATACAAACATACCTACATGTTCATGCACACGAATGTCTGTATTGCCCGGGCAAGCGTAGCGTAGGACGCCCTCCGGCCCGATGGACTGACGACTTGTGAAAGGTCGCTGGTGGAAGCTGGATGAGTAAAGCGGAGTACCGGGATGTCTGGCGCAAAATGGGGGAGACCTATGGCCAGCAGTGGACTGTAATAGGTTGAAGAGAGAGAAATTTACTTGTACCTAACATGCTAATGAATTATCGACCTTAAGCCAACTCTATGAAATCTTTTTTCTTTTACTTGCTAATTGAACAGCCATTATCCATCCGAAGCATCCAAGCGGCTTAGGAGTTGAACATTGGCTTGGTAGCTATTATGAAACTCAGAAGTTTAGCTGGTGGAAGTTGCCCCGTTAACTCGACACAACATTCCGTCGCGTCCGCGTCTTCGGTATGCACTGCCCGACGTTAGGCAAAATTTTCCCAATATCCAAGCATTTGTTGACTTCAAGTATTCGGGGCCTTTAATAAGTTTTTAAGAACGGACACGCTTAGATACTTAAAAACTTTCAGTCTTTTTGTCAGTCTTTGTAGCTTAAGTACTTATGTAAGTAATAAAGAGTTGACTTACAGGTCAACTGTGCTACTTTTGTTTGATATGTAAAAACGTAATTTTCTATAGCATTATAAGATTATAAAACTATGATATCTCGGTTTTAGGTTATCAACTCCTAATTAAAATTTTATTAAAGATTCAATACATTTCATGTTCAGAGTATTTCGATAGTTCAAGGTGGAGTTTTAATGATATACTTCTTAATATCCGTTTCATATTTATTTTTGAACTCGTTTAATATCCCAACTTTATGTTGTGCGTCTGCATACCTGCCAGCTAGCAAGTATGGCCTTTTTAGACATATCGCACCCCTAGATGAAAACATCACTAACTCAAAAAATACTTACTTTGAGTTACTGGCGTTTTCAAAATGCCGCCATGAATATCTACACGGAGTTAAAACTCCGGTAACACTTACTTCGACCGTTGTCAAAAAATGGTGCGAAACTATGCTTTAGTTGAATGACCTTAGCCAGGATGGCGTGAATCATACTCAGCCATTTTTAGTTGCCTCCCGGTTGTTATGAGAGAAAGACATTTGCAAAGTGGCATATTTTGAGTTGCAGGAGTTTATGTGAAATTAATAAGGTAAGTTCATAATTGTATTTCGAGTTGATTGAGTTTTGCTGAAATTTTGTTGATAAATAAAACTGTACATTTTGATTAGCGGCGGTTTTGTGGATATTTTGTTACGTTTGTTTCAATTATATTTTGATTTACTCTAGTTTACATGACAGAAAATATGAATTCCGACTTACAATGGTTTACTCGAATGAATCTTTAAATTAGTTTTTTTCGCCAGTTTAATGAAAAAAACAACTTGTGAATCAAATATTATATTATAATCTCAAAACTAAAGTCGATTTTTATACGCTTTTAATTTTCGCAACTCATTATGGGTTGATAATTTTGATTTTTTACTTGCTTGAGTTTACTTGATTTTTTAAATGTTAAGGTCATTATTTTTATTTTAGGAAAATGAAAGGCCGGGGGCAACTTATGTTGAATCTCGTCAATGCAGAAAATCAGATTCCTGATCAGCTAGCAACTCACTCCTCTGGTATACAGATGGTTGAAAGTACAAGAACCGGTCTTTGTATTTGTATAATAAAATTAATAAATACATTTATATATGATAAGCAGTATTATGAGTGCAAGAAATATATAGTGGAGTGGCTTAAATCACAATCGTACCATAATATTGAGCTATTAATAAGCAGAGCATAAGTAAGATACCTTATACTGGTATACATTATCTGACACGTACTCACACATATACACACACACACACACGCGCAAGCACGCACGCACACACACACACACCACACACACGCACGCACGCACGCACGCACGCACTGCTGATCCAAACTACGAAATAGCTATACCGAAACCAAAAAAACTTTCTCCTCCTTTTGTAAGTCTTCTAATGCACTCCCACTTTCACGACTCGCTCTCTATCATCGTCGTCGACCAGTTCGAGTTCATCAAGCAGCTCCAGCAGCAGCTCCAACAGCAGTTCCAGCAGCAGTTCAAGTATAAGCTCAAGGAGCAATAATAATAATACCGAAGAACATTTAGCGCAAGAAACAGTACAGGGTAAGAAAAAACTGCGGAAACCGGAAACATGGAAAGCGAACGTAGTCAAGGCTCTTGAAAATTCTAGTCAGGCATATATGTCCCGGGATAAACTAAAAAAAGACATTCCGGCTCGCAAAATGCGACCACCTTGCGGTGAAAAATGTCGTTTTAAATGTAGTACAACATTCGACACGACTAGTCATCAAAAGTTTTTTGATGGATTCTGGGGATTAGGTGACCTTCAGTGACAAAGAAAGTAAATTGTGCGACATTCTCATGAAATCAAGCCTAAATATCGATACTCGAGCACAAATAACTACCGGGCTCTAAATACGGCCTTCTATTTTGAAGAAAATAGCGCGCGCGTTCGTGTTTGTTAGTACTTTTTTAAGGCATCTCTTGACTTGGGAGATCAAGCAATTAAAACAGCATTACTTAAAAAGACTGAAACTGGTTTTATAGAGGGAGAAAAAAAGAGGGAAACATAAAAACCCACCCCACGGTAGACCCTGCAGTTAAAGAGAGTGTTGTTCAATTCATCAATTCTATTCCTCGTATTGAATCGCATTATCTCCGAGCTCAAACTTCACGGGAATACATTCAAAGCGAGAGGTCGTTAGCAGACATTTACCGAGATTATAAGAATTTACGGCAAGAAAGTATTACTTCTGAATCAACATTTCAGCGGATATTCAACTTCGACTTTAACATCGGATTTTTTAGTCCAAAAAAAGATTTGTGTGATTTGTGTTAGAGTTATAAAAAAGCAAATGCCGAAGAAAAAATGAAACTGCAACAAAGCTATGAACTGCATCTGATTGAGAAGGACATGACGCGACGTGAGAAGGAAAAGGACAAACAAGAAAAAGGTGCTATAGTTTTTGTGTATGATTTACAAGCCGTACTGCAGCTTCCCAAAGGCCAAATATCGTTGTTTTTTTATAAATCTAGAATAAACTGTTTCAATTTTACAATGAGTGATTTACATGCAAAGAATGTAGACTGTTTCTTTTGGAATGAGACTGAAGGAAAGCGTGGTGCGGTAGAAATAGGAAGCTGTGTTTTATCTTTCATAGAAATGCAGTTAGAGAACCATCCCAGTAATTAACAAACGTATCTCTATTAGTAGTAAGAAAGTACTTTATAAATGATTTTAACTGTGATTTGAAAGTAAGGCTATTATTGTTAATTCTGTAAGTGTTAGCTTCAAAAACATAGACTGGCTTAGAATTATATAGAGTAAAATATAAAGATGTTGAGTTCAGACTTTTGTGCTGAATACAAATTTAATATAGAGTTAACATTTTGTTTATGACCAAAAATGTTTATGTTGACTCTGATTATTTAAGTTCTTATTAATACTCCTTAATAGTTGTTGTTAATTACATAGAAAAAATTATATTCTTGTTACTTAGAAAAGACTTCTAATAGCAACTGTTATTACAAAAATACAATAATTACCTAGTAAGTACTATTTAGTAATAGTGAACTAAAATAGTGACTTTTTGTTTTCTTTTATTCTTGTTGTTATGTAAAATAAACAACACTTTCATTTAATTAAAAATGGTTTTATTTCATTTTTAATCTGTTTTACCTATGTTATAAAGCTAGATACTCGAGGCTAGATATATTATAAATTTCAACTTAGTGAGTTTTTAACGCCACCTGTAGGTCGCATAATTTTAAGGTGCAAAGTAATATAACTCATTTTAATTTCAGATAAAGTAAAGTAAATCTAAATATGACATAAGAAAATTTCTTATTACCTAAAGAAAACACAACTAACTAAAAAAAATAGTTTTTTTTAAACTTTTGTGACAATAGCATTAAAAAGTAGGTCATTAAAAAGGCTTTAGAACTTTACCTATCATAATAATTATTAGTATACACGATATCTTTAGTAAATACTCCGAAAACAGTTTTAAGTCATTTCTGAAAAAAACGTTTTTTTGAATTGCCGGAGTTTTCATCTAGGGGTGCGATATATTCATGTTACAGTAATAATCTTGATCTCAACTTACAATACTCGGCTATAAATCCAGAATATAGATATTCACCCTTATTATAAAGACTGTGAGAGTAAGGTGAGAGTCGAGAGTAAAAAATGAACTATATCTGAAGTCTTTCCTCAGCTTATTAATTTACATTTCATTTAGTACTAAAACAAGAATTGGAAAAAAGATTTTATATAAAGTATATTTAACATTTACTTTTTCGATAAAACTTCAAGAGTAAAGATATCTATTATTATTTATTATAACGATACGGACCTTTAGGCTGTAATGGGTTAGGGCACTTCGGCATAGTCGTAAACACCAATACCAATATCCTCGGTAAGAGCTGTTATCCGGAATTGCTTGCAAGCCACGCGTACTATAAGCTGTTTGCTTCTTTGCCCTTTGTTTGTACTACGTGGTCACTCAGCCAAAGTTCAATCGATCCTATAACATTTATTACCAACATAATAAGTAAGCCTATTGAACCTTAAGTGTTATTGTCCTCAAACAATGTAACCTGGTTTCATGATATAAACTTCTAAAATTATGAAAATTAAAATGCGGCTCATCTTTTGAAATGAACGAAAAACTGTGTTGTATTACAAGTCATGATATAAAATTGTTGTTAGATTAGTATACAACCATTTTTGACCACCCGTCAAAGTTTAGCGCTGTAAATATTTTTTTTACCAGGTTTTATCAAGTTTTTCTACCGGAAGGTAAAACTGAAAAGCAACGATAAAATATAATAAAAAAAATGACTTGGAATTTTGAAAACCACGGGTTTTCTGAAACTTCCTACCAACATCATATGAGGTAGTTACTCGGTGATAACGGAAAGCATTTGCATATAAATTTCATATATGCTCTTAAAAGAATGTTCAACGGCCAAGTCACAAGTAACCATAATAATAAAGGAATCGCAGTAAGGAACCTTAGACTTGTCACGTCTTTGTCTTGATTTCATTACTTTTTAGAGATAATCAAGCAGAAGCAGCTCCATCAAGACTTGGTTAGTTTTTTACAGGATGTTTTTAGTGGGATTTCATTTACCATATAGTTTTACGTTGGTATTCGTACTACTCATAATATCTGTATTAATTGACGACCCATTTTGGTGTATTGGTTGAGACGTCAGCTTTTACACCAAGGTTACAAGTAAATTTATAGTTTCAATTTTTTTTTATGTTATAAGTGTACAGGACGATCTGGACGCTCACCTGATAGTAGGTGATACGCCAGACCATGAGCATTTAAGTACATAAGATTGGCTTATTTGAGTTCTTAATAAAAATATTTGAAAATATTCATAGTAGTATTGCATGATTCACACTCTTCGACCTATCAGTTTATTTCAGCCTCCACCAGCGATATTTTACAAGTCGTCGGTCCTTCGGGCCGGTGGGCGTCCTACGCTACGCATCGATTCTGCTACACAAATAAACCCTCTACAACGTCAACCGAACTTACAACCGGACTACTGCAACTTTTTAATTGCAATAGTTCTTAATAGTAGTTAATTAATATAAAAATATAAACGAGTAAATGCGGTAAATAGATGCTAGTAAACAAATAAAATATAATAATATAATATCACCAAAAAAGGGACTAAAACAGGAGTACCATCGTGGAGACGATCACGCTGTGCATTATTTTATTTATGATATTTACTCTAGGTAAGTATGCACCGCAGTACCAGATATCATTCCGAATTACTGTCACCCGAGGCGACAAATGTTAATAACGTCTTAACATTTGTCGCCTCGGGTGACAGGTACATTATTGTCGGAGAATAATTACTAACAATAGTTACTGCTTTGCGTCACTGCATCTGTCATAGGCAGGCGTGTGAACACTTACCATCAGATGAGTGAATTGGTCGTTTTGTTGACGTGAAATTCTGGTAACGAAAAAATAGTAACGGTAACAGCTCACACGCGTCAACTAACTATAAAACACCGATCTAGGCTTACCTACAACTTAAACAGTAGTTGTAGGTAAGCCTATCCGATAGTTAGTAGTGTTCTTAGCCTAGTAACCTTAGCCCCTTTGTGGCTAGATCTAGCACTCTTTAGTATAGGTGAACGCTTTTTAACGATTTAGCCCAAAAAGAGCAATCTAGCTCTTTTTTACTGTCTTAAAAATGTTACCAAACTATGAAGTTTTCGACATGCTAATAAGTGCTTTTTGCTATTTCATCATTTTTTTGTGTTGCTTCAATTAAATGTCAACATTAGCTTAGTAAAAACGTGTAGACAATAAAGCGAATATTTATGATAGTGTGAAATTCCAAGATCGACCGAACAAGACCCATTTGCGTGTATCAAAGCGATGTCATATATGCATATACCCGAATCTTTTACAAACGAAAAAAATGTCGTTAAGACGTGGACTGGTCCTAACGTGAAAACAACGTTAATAGAAATCATATTTTGCCCTACAGTTAAATAACAATATAGCACTAACACTATAAAGGTTTTTTTTTCGCTTTATAGAAAGATAAAATTTATACTACGAGAATAAGTAAATTAATGACTTACTTTTCGAAAAACTAAAATTGTCCTTCGGGCCGGTGGGCGTCCTACGCTACGCATCGATTCTGCTACACAAATAAACCCTCTACAACGTCAACCGAACTTACAACCGGACTACTGCAACTTTTTAATTGCAATAGTTCTTAATAGTAGTTAATTAATATAAAAATATAAACGAGTAAATGCGGTAAATACATGCTAGTAAACAAATAAAATATAATAATTTAATATCGTTTATTAACCGCACTGTTACTACTAAAAAGTAGCAACAGTCCGGTGCTCAGTTCGAACCGAACTATTGCTACTAAAAAGTTGCAGTAGTCCGGTCAACCGAACTAACAATCGGACTACTGCAACTAGAGGAAATAAACATATTATTTGAGTAAAAATTACAATAAATATTTAATTTACTGCAAAAAACGCAATATGGCGATGCGTTTCTAAAAGAAGAAGTTCAAAACTCATATTTGCCGAGCATACCGCAAACACGACCTTTGAATAAATTTTGATGAGTGCGTGCTTTTTTAATCCAGCATAAATAAAAACGCTGAGGTGGCTCATGGTAAATGTAAACGGTGTGTGCCATGTTTTAAAAGCATGCGCCTCGTATTTCCGCCTTTTCGGTGGGTGTATTACTGGTTTTATAATGAGTCCTGTTGCGTAAATATTGGCGGTTCCCACATGTGCCTTTCCTCTGTGATTCCAAAAAAACAATTGAGTTTTTAATTGGCTCCACTTGTATGTTGGTTTACATTTCATTGTAATATACTGTGGGGTCGAGACCTGTAGTCGCAACTCGTTAATAAATATAACAAATTTAACAAGTTGTGGTCGAGCACACGTTTCGAAATTCTGTCATCCAAAAAGGGACTAAAACAGGAGTACCATCGTGGAGACGATCACGCTGTGCATTATTTTATTTATGATATTTACTAGGTAAGTATGCACCGCAGTACCAGATATCATTCCGAATTACTGTCACCCGAGCGACAAATGTTAATAACGTCTTAACATTTGTCGCCTCGGGTGACAGGTACATTATTGTCGGAGAATAATTACTAACAATAGTTACTGCTTTGCGTCACTGCATCTGTCATAGGCAGGCGTGTGATTTCTTACCATCAGATGAGTGAATTAGTCGTCTTGTTGACGTGAAATTCTGGTAACGAAAAAATAGTAACGGTTACAGCTGACACGCGTCAACTAACTATATAACACCGATCTAGGCTTACCTACAACTTAAACGTTAGTTGTAGTAAGCCTATCCGATAGTAAGTAGTGTTCTTAGCCTAGTAACCTTAGCTCCTTTGTCGCTAGATCTAGCACTCTTTAGTATAGGTGAACGCTTTTTAACGATTTAGCCGAAAAAGAGCAATCTAGCTCTTTTTTACTGTCTTAAAAATGTTACCAAACTATGAAGTTTTCGACATGCTAATAAGTGCTTTTTGCTATTTCATCTGTTTTTTGTGTTTCTTTAATTAAATGTCAACATTAGCTTAGTAAAAACGTGTAGATAATAAAGCGAATATTTATGATAGTGTGAAATTCCAAGATCGACCGAACAGGACCCATTTGCGTGTATCAAAGCGATGTCATATACCCATAGATTTAGAATTAGCGCGCTACGCTACATCTATGCATATATCCGAATCTTTTACAAACGAAAAAGATGTCGTTAAGAACGTGGACTGGTCCTAACGTGAAAGCAACGTTAATAGAAATCACATTTTGCCCTACAGTTAAATAACAATGTAGCACTAACACTATAAAGGATTTTTTTTTTCGCTTTATAGAAAGTTAAAATTTATACTACGAGAATAAGTAAATTAATGACTTACTTTTCGAAAAACTAAAATTGAATACTATTTACGTTTGTACTTACTGATTAAATCATGACACAAGTAGAACACTATACCAGTATCGAAATTTAACGATTGTATTTAAAATCACGTAACTTGCATGGTATGGAAAACAATATATTACTTTGATATTACAAACATTACATCGATATGGGGTTATTAGGCACTAACAACGGCTTAACGGTTATCGTTGGTGAAGCCATCAACTGTATCTATGACTAAGGCAAACGAGCGTTTCCAATATTGACTTATTAATTTTAGATGAACTATGTTACGTAATAGATTCTATTAGAGCAGGTTAGTTGAAAGGTAAATCGGCGGATTAACTCCCGTGGCTTGATTAATCTTTGATAGGTGAGATTTATAGCCGGACCATGGATGGGGGCAGCAAAAAGGAATAGAACATTCGAGGATTGGATTCAGATCAACGCTAATTTCACGTCGTTTTGGATTCCCTCGTCTACTTCAAACCTCGTTTCTACTGCAAAGTTAAGTTCTTATCACGCACCCTGCATTGTACTATGCTGAAAAAAATTATAAAAAAATACCTATTATAATATTTTTTTCTTACAAATAAAAAATCCAATGTGAAAAACATCTGTTCGCTTGTCGATGTCCTGAGGAGTACTCCAGTTCCTTGACATTTGTTTATAAATTTTAACTTCCTATAAAGAGAAAAAAAACCTTTAAAGTGTTAGTGCCACATTGTTATTTTAACTGTAAGGCAAAATATGATGTCTATTAACGTTGCTTCACATTAGGACCAGTCCACGTTCTTAACGACATCTTTTTCGTTTGTAAAAGATTCGGGTATATGCATAGATGTAAGCGTAGCGCGCTAATTCTAAATCTATGGGTATATGACATCGCTTTGATACACGCAAATGGGTCTTGTTAGGTCGATCTTGGAATTTCACACTATCATAAATATTCGCTTTATTATCTACACGTTTTTACTAAGCTAATGTTGACATTTAATTGAAGCAACACTTACTTTATTATTTGGAATCTAAAAAGTTCTTTTACGTAATGTCTTTTTGTATAGGGAGAAAAAGTAATTTCTGAGACACAGGCGTTTTGGGCATAGTACAGGCAACCTAAAAAAATATCATAATCCGATTCCGTGACTAGAATAATATTTCAGCCACATTTTATTCGTGGTGAAATTGTATTTCGCGCCTGTCAACATTCGTTTCAAATTCATTTGTAAAAATAGCACCGTCGAAGGTTATTACGTTTGTATAATTTTTTTCTTCGCTGTTTGCCTTTGCGAGAGTTCGTATTGTAGACATAATAATAAATATTATATTCTATTTATCATTCTGATCACATTTCTCAGTCGATTATCATTTCTATTGGCAAAGCCCTAGGTGCATTATGTGCCAGCGTACAGAAAAATAAACTTATATTACCATAAGGGTAGACATGTATATTTTATCACGTTTGTTCTGAGTTTTAATATTAATGAAGTCTGCAACGATTTCTTGTTGAATTACTATTAATCTAAGCTCCGCCTCCATTATCAGTCTAATGCGGGTCTTTAGACTGATAATATTACCACAAACTTAATTTCGGATTTATGTGCACATATTGTTAATAGGTGTGTGAAGTGAAAGGAGTCTCAGCATTCAACTTTTGGAACCCAAGACAACCTCCTTGTTCCGTAAATTATAGCTCGGGGCCATGTTTAAAATATAATTCATAATACACGTATTTTTATAAATAAGAACAAATATACAACATAGTTACATCTTAATATAAAAGAAAAAGATCTACAATACCAGAACTGAAAACTGACTAACTGCCTGGTGTAGTGGGCACAGTATAGCTTAGCTATGCTGTGGGGAGTGCGGGAAGACTTATACGCTGCAGTGGGCTGTTATAGGTTGATGATGATGATGATAACATAAAAATATAAAAAATGTGATTCAGAAAGTGCGTCTGAACGAGGCTGGGTTCTCAAAATACTGGCAGCATTTCCACGCTCTTTGACTTAGGAAACTGCCTGCTCTTGAATCTTCCAGTGTTTCTCTCGGTTCTGTTGACAGATTAACGCAAATGTCTTAATTATCATTACAAAAATAGGCCGACTTTGAACACATTTTTGTTGTTGGCGAGACTCCGTCCGTATTTTTGATACGTCCGTGCTGGTAGGTATAAAATAGACAATATATTAAAAACAGGTATGTTTTGAAGAATATGGTAATTAGTATTCGGACACGGGCGCTGTACACCGTACTAATTGCGCTCCAACTTGTGAATTCGTAAATGCGTCTCGTTCAAATTCGACAGTAGCCAAATTGCTAACTTAAACTCCGGCGGCACGTGGACGTCCAGCGGGTAATTGGAGGTGTTAAATATACTTTTGCACGTAACTACAAACGCCAGTGTGATTAGCGTATTTTGTAAAGGTAATTGATACGATTATGTTCATGCAGTAAGAGTTTGTTACGTAAATTAAGATGTAATGTAAAAGTAGAAATAAGTAGCACAACATCTTAATGAGACCAAAAAGTTACCTTACATAGACTTACCATAAATAAGCATTAGATTAGTAGAATTTTGTACATTTAATTATGTTTTTTTAATCTCAACTATGACATCATTTATTACATATTACAAAATTTGAGTGTCTGTAATATTAAAATAACCGTCTTTTACTTCATGCATGTACCGAAAATACTAAAATAACATTTCAACAATTTTTTGTCTGTTTGTTTGTTACGTTAATCATTGAAACGGCTGGACAGGTTTATGGGACTTTTAGGAAGGTAGTTGATGCGATAAAAGAACATAGGTTACTTTTGATATAGAAAATATCTTAAATTTAAGAAAAATAAAGTAAGTTATGTTGAATCGCGCGGCGCGAAGCTCACGACGCGTAAGCTTTGTGCTACGTTTACTGCTGGAGAATATTTTAAACGCGGGTTACAGTTAGTGTTGCATGAAAATGGAGAAAAAAAAATCATGTGATCTATTTTTTTTCTTGAATACAAATGTAAGAATTTAAACTGTCACCTGTAATATCGGTCTTATCGTAGTATCACTTGTCTGTCCGCGGTAATGGGTAGAATTAGACATCCTACTGAATTCGGTTAATAAACTTGAGCCTAATTATCTAGTGCGGTAGACAGCACGTTGACAACTGTGCCTGTTAAAACCACTATCACTATCTCCCTTAACTTTAGCGCGCATGCTTCATAGTTTATCTCCAGGTACCTATTTTAAGTTTGATCACAAGTGCACCTGTATATCTCATTTTACAACGGGTTAGAAACTCAAATATCTGTTTTTTAGTTAAGGGCAATTAATCTTTTATAAAAACAACTTTTTAGTGAAATATTTCGATAATGTTATTGATACGAATTGAATAAATAAGATTAATTCGCGAAAAACTCATCTTGTTAATAGGTTCTGAAGCGGTTTGTCACATTGTCTCGGGAATGCAAAAAGAATGTCGTGTCACATAACCGCGTTGAGAAGTCCATCACTCAATGTCACACAAGAAAGAATTGTATTTTGTACGTGAATCAATTAATTTTATTTGTCTTATTTATTTCGCCATAACAACCGCGTTGCAAATTGTGTTCTTGTTCTACAACACTATGGAAACCAAATTATATTATAACAGCTTAACTACATTACTGTGGTCGTACCTAATTGTTTTCTAAAATGTGTGAATTAATTTATCGGTTACCATAAATAAATGTAAATTTGTCATTCAGAAAGTTAAGTTACATTGCAGTGTTAATATTGACGGTATATAGATATACTCTTAGATAAAATGTAAGTTAAAGGATGCCCCTTTTTAATAACTACCGTGGTCGAAAGAGAGCCTGACGTCCATTTAGCAAAGCAGTATACAGACAGTAGTGAAGCATATTTATTTAAATCTTAGGCGTTTCTCCGTTATACCTCACAAAGTTACTGGTCACTGTAAGCATAGTTGTGTGTATTTCAATATATATAAACGTTTATCTGACGCTCTTACGTGAAGGAAAACATCGTAGAAAACCTGCGCACGCCTGCGCTAAGGTTTGCTTGAAGTCGGCATATCCGCATTGGGTCTGCGTGGACGACTAACAACTACGAGTAGACATCCTTTACGGGTAGTCTCGTGCCCTTCGGTGGGGACGTTAGATGTGCTTATGATGATGATATTTATGTTAATAATTGCCCTGTTGACGTTCTATGTTTTAATTTATTTTTAGGGGTACCTAACCTTTTAATGTATTATAGAAAACAGATGTATAAAAAACAGAGTAATTTTTTCCATTATGCATTTAACTTTCTTGAATCCAAAAGCCTCTCAAAAACTGAATTTATTACAATCAGGGATATTATGATAATAGATTCAGAAATCAAATACTCACACTCACATCAACTGCTGCAATATATTTGTACATAAATGCTAGATGTTGATCGAATTATGACTAAGTTCTTGAAAATCTGAAGAGAAGATAAGAATCTCGCCACTCTTTCTTTGTATCCCTACAGTGGGTGGTTGTCGTTTGTAGTTCTTGCAGCACACTTTGAACCCTCTGGTGCAGCCGGCGACAGATGCGTCGAACGTCATTGTGGTGCAGTGTCTGATGTCGATGCAAACACCACCACGAGCCCAGCTCGTCGAAATTGCAGATCCTTTTAGTCACAAAATTACTCTTTGGTTGACCAATTATATCAGAAGGAGAAACGACAATGATTATATCCCCCTCAATAATAATGCATCTAGCAAAAGCAAATGGAAACAAGCTTTTGTATATAGGATATACGAATTTAGTCCCGGCGTAAAAAAACACGGGTTTTTATGTTTTACGTGTTTCTCTGCTGGAACGTAGAAGATTTTAACGATGACTTCCTAGCTATGGATATGCCTTAACTATTTGAATAAAAAAAAAACCGCCTTTGCCCGTAGAAACACATCGATTTGTGACGGAGAATTTTGTAACGTCGAGTCTTTTGCCCGAAAAAAAATAAAAGGCGTGACAGTTGAAACCACACCTAAAACTAAAATACTCCCACCAAGAAATGCATTGTAGCAATCAGAACTACCTACATTTTATAAAACTTGGTTTGATTTGATTAGCATATTTAATTTTTTTTTAATTTACGTTTTAATTTACTGCCGATAATGCAGTGTTCTTGTACGGTACGGTAAGTAAAACTGCGCAACATTCCGAGACTATTTATTCGTTCTTAAAACAATAGCAAGTGTTTTTACTTTGTTATTACAACCCAGACTTGGTTTCTTCTTTCCGTGGCCTTTTTTTCTTTTCTGTATGATAATCCCTTTTCCTCCAAAATCTTTTTGCCGCGTCCAAGGATAACTAAGAGTTCCTATGTCGTGCTCTTTCATGTCTCTCACGTTGTATCGGTTCCATACAAAACAGCATACATTAAATTTATTCCTGCAGCCGGGTACTTCACTTAGGGGTTGAAAACCCGTGCATAGCTTGTTGTTGATACAAATTCCTCCCAGCTGCCAACAGGGTGTACTTGTCATTGATCCTGTAAAAATATGCATGTAATGCGTTCTTAAAATAAACCGGTGTTGAGTCTAGGTAAATATCTGCAGCATTTATGAAAACGTGTCCGTAACCTGTGTTTATTTGTGTACCGCAATTAAATTTGATTTACTTGACAAATGGAACGGTAAAAAAATAAAGTTCGGTTTATTTTGACGACCCATTTGGTGTTGCGGTTGAGAGGTCGGCCGCAACACTAAGGGTTCCGGGTTCGATCCCCGGGCAGTACAAACATTTGTGTGCATGAACATGTCTGTTTGTAATGGTCTGGGTGTTTTCTATGTATAATATGTATGTACTTACAAAAAAAATGTATACATGTATGTTAATCCGTTGTTTAGTACCCATAATACAGGCTTTACGCTTAACTTGGGGCTAGATGGCGCTGCGTGATTGTCAGTAGATATTTATTTATTTATTTATTTGCAGCACATAATGACAGATGATCTATCTCATCATCATCCATTAAACGTCCCCACCGAGGGTCACGAGCCTACCCGTATAGGGTGATTAGGCCTTAGTCGTCCACGCGGGCCCAGTGCGGATTGGACGACTTTACACACAACCTTCGAATCTCTTAGCAGGCGTGCATGAAGGTTTCCTCACGATGTTTTCCTTCACCGTATGAGCGTCGGATAACGTACATATATTTTTGAAAATTCGAAAATACATTGGTACGTGTCGGGATTTGAACCTCAGCCCTCCCGGTAGGAAGGTGACAGACCACACCACTGAGCCACCGACGCTCCCGACGACGACGCTAGACAACGATTTATCTTAGTTATGTCGATCGAAACGATAATTAACATTAAAGCTAGTAGCAATATTTAAGAACACCATGTTTGTGAAAGTGAAAAGCTTTTCTGGTACTTTTATAATAACTAACTAACTTACTGCGACTAGCCTTTGGGGTAAGTGAAGCTAAAGCAGTATGATAAGCAAGAAATTCTGCCCTTAAATCTTCATACTCCTCGTCTGCAGATAAGTCTAAATTTGCATCATTCTTTAACTCCGTCACTAGATTGCCACCAAACTCTTCAATGGAGTCATCATTTTTTGATAGAACCTTGCAAATTATTAAATTCAATATCAAATACAACTGCAGCATTTTAAACGCAAGCAAAAAATTTTAATCCACTAGAATCCAGTTTTATAGACTTTTTATGGAGCCGAAATACATAAATTCGAGATAAGCCGCGCTACGAAGAGATTTTGCACTAGTAATCAAAAACAAAAAAAATATATATTCAGTTCTGCAGTATTTCTTCCAGTGAGTGGAATAAAAAATCTAATTTAATGCAGTAGCGGCTACAAACTCCCAGAGTTGCTTGAATGTAAAAGAATGCTTAAGATAGAAATGCTGTAAAAACATATTTTTCATTGGAATTCGTGTACATAATTTTACAGCTACTTTATTTAAATTTCTGTTGGCTGTTGCAGATATGAAAGTGTGTGAATGTACTAATGCATTATTTATATATAAAACCGATCGGCCAAGGGATTTTTATTTAATACTAGCTGTTTCCCGTGGTATTACCCGCGGTATAAGATATTCTCCCGCATCATAAAATAACCGAACACCTAACATAGCTTATATTTTTTCTTATTATATCAGCTGCTTGCGAAAAAACGACCCTTCCAAATCTGACCAGCTATTTCCGATATAACCTCTTACCACCAGGTGAGCGCACTGACGTTTTCGTTTACTAATGACCTTATACAATATATAAATTCACTTTAATATAAAATAAAACAAATATTGTCTTTGTCATTTTATGTCCCCAATATTTTAATCAACACATAAATTACAGATCATAAATTATACAATCTGTAAGATTGTAATCATAAAAGTTTTATGAAGTTTGAAACAGACTGTAATCATAATAAAATGTTTTCAGACAGCTCACACAAATCGTAGATAGGAGTCGTTGAGAAATTACTTGTCAACTTTTATAATATAAATGTTAACAAAATAGGAAGGTATACTCGTAGCTGTTTAAATATTCTCTTCGTCATTAAACGTTTGAAATTATCTCATTGATAAAAATTAAATCCTACTTATAATGCTTACAAAAATAATTAAAATTGCATGATACTTTGCATCGTCAAACTTTTTAACATTTTGGATTCTCTATTCAAAAGTGAGTTACCATAAAATTCACAGTAATTTGGTATTCAATATATCTTGGGTACGAGATAGTACAGTGCAATCACATTTTAAATATTGTAAAAGGTCAAGCGTCTAAGTGTCAAAGGAAATGTAGCCTTAAAAGTAGGTGCAGCAAAGTACAGAATTTTCTACGTCCGTCAGCAAAGGTTGACCTACAACGCACTGAACAGTACGTACGCGAAATGTACGTGGTAGGTCATCCTGCTAAAATATTAAAGCATACTCTGCCGAATCAATCGCGTATGCCCATATTGACTCGACATCCTGTTTTGGCGAAAAGCCTTTCAAACGTTCCCGTTTGAACTATAAAGGACGGAAAAGATGTTGGATGTCAAAATCCACCATCTTTTCCGTCCGACAATTGACAAGCATTGTGTCAAAAAAACTCGTCCGACGGTCTCCGTACTGTGATTCCATTTCCCGAAAATGCCATTCATGATTTGTAACTTCATAGTCAGTCAATCGGCATAAAAGTTCCAAGTCGTACATTGAATGATGTCAAGTAGAAATCGTGGAAAATGTATTTTCTTATGGGTTTTCACGGTAATATGATCAATTTGCTAATAGCCCGGTTAAGTAAAAGAGTTTTCTGAGTTTAATTTTATACGAGTCTGTATAGATAATTAATTTCATTTTATCCGTGGCTCTATCACGTGTAGTTATCATACGCGTAAATGAAAAAACAATAAGCAATATAATTCATGAATTATTTCTGTTTGTGCAACGTTGATCGTTCCTTGAGGAGGGAAACTTTCTAGTTTCAATCTGTGCTGTGCTAGTTCTATAAAGTAATTGATACTGTTTTCACAAACTCAATTTAAAATAGCACTAAAAGGAGGAAAACGATTATCAAAATACAATTTTCAACAGCACCCTCTTGATATTCTGAAACCTATTTCCTGGAGTTAAAGGAAATTGCCCTATTTGTACTTAAGTAGTTTAATGTTGTCTAATACAATGAAATGGGTTACATGTAAGCTTGTTTAATAATTACGTAGTTCTTGTCTAATCCGCATTTCAAATATTTATTGAATAATTAGTTGTTCATATGTGAACGTCCATTTCTTCATCATCCTTTTCGTTCATATCTTTATCTTCATAGTTCATTCTATTTACGTATAAGCTCTTCATATTCATAAGTGGAGACACAAAAAAGTGACGGAATTCTGCACTAAGCCGAAAAATTATATCAGCAATATGACCCAAGACTTTACAGTAATTGAATAGACATGCCACAGTAAAGGCCTTTGTTGGGTAAGTTGCAATTCTTAGACACGTGGTAAGGGCTGGTTCTTTGTCACTCTTAAGAATTCCCCCTGAGATGGATGGGAATAGGCCTATGTATTCAACCACGATAGCGTTTACCCTTCTTATGGCTCGTAGCGTAGAGCATAAAATTCCTTTTCATGAAAAAGTACAAAACACGTGTTGGGAAGTGCGACATAAAAGCATTGTTGGAGTAAAGCTATTGGGCTAGAGCTAGTGTAGTGACTACACATATTATTTACGCAACCGTTATTTGAGTTTTGGATAGGTAAGTTATTATAATATGTTTTGGCAAGACTTTAATTCATATAAATTTTATCTATTTTAATACACATCAAATTTGTAACAGGTAATTTTATTGATCTACTTTTATGCATTATAACCGGTTGTTAAAGGATTATTTTACAAATGAAATATAAATACACATCAGAACCTTGCACTGACTCTTTAACTTGAAACATCAAAATGAGATTTGGCTTATTATTTGCCTATAGTATTGATTCTTAGAGTAACGTTTTTCAGCGCAAGCATCTCGTTACTTTGAGACTGGTAGCTGGAATATTTGGAAGGCGTCTATTTTAATTATCGTACACCGTTATACGCAGCAACAAAAACAAAAAATTGGCCAAGCGCGAGTCGGACTCGCCTGTGGAGGGTTCCACAGGCGGGCAGCAGCAAGTAACATAAAATAAATTATTTTTATTTACTCAGGCACCTAGTACAGCTTTAATATAAAAATAGTGGTTCACCGTTTATGACGTATAAAAAACTACACACCAGAAATCGTGAAACTAAATTTCGTTGTTAAATTTTATGGTAATGTACATCATATTTTTTTATTTATTTTATCAACCCCATAGTTTAGAAATTAGAGGGGGGGGCACAATTGTTTCAAATTTCAAGTGTCTCTCGCGCCAACTATTCAATTTATAAAAAAATGATATTAGGAACCTCTTTATCATTTTTCAAGTTCTACACATTGATACCCACACGGGCCACCCCGATACGATGAAAAAACCATTTTTGAGTTTCAGTTCAATGTATGGGGAACCCCAAAATATATTACTTATTTTTCAAGTTTCTTGTCAAACCCTAATAGAGGTTCACATAACACATATACTTATAATTTTTGAATAGTGTAGTGCTCTCTCATCAACATCAACTCATACCTGTGTTACGGACTCATGAATAACGAATTGTAAATAACTGGATTGTATAAATACATAATGGATAACAAGTACCACAGATTAAAGTATAATTATTGTGGGAAACTGTTGTCATT